>JAHIAM010001086.1:0-55164 GCA_021605205.1 Aegilops longissima | reverse complement strand
AAACTAGTAAAGGGCGAGGTGACGATGTGTGTTGGAAGTAGTTCCAAGATTGATATGATCATCATCGCACACTCCCTATACTTTCGGGATTAGTGTTGAAAGTAAATAAGTGTTATTTGGTGTTTGCATTGAGCATGAATATGATTTGATCATGTCTGTTGCAATACGGTTATTCATTTAAATTAGAGAATAATTGTTGTTCTGTTTACATGAATAAAACCTTGTATGGTCATACACCCAATAAAATGGTTTGTTAGATCTCGATCGTAGTGATACACATATTCATAATATTGAAGCCAAAAGATGCAAAGTTAATAATGATAGTGCAACTTATTTATGGCACTGCCGTTTAGGTCATATTGGTGTAAAGCGCATGAAGAAACTCCATGTTGATGGGATTTTGGAATCACTTGATTATGAATCACTTGATGCTTATGAACCATGCCTTATGGGCAAGATGACTAAGACTCGCTTCTCCGAACAATGGAGCGAGCAACTGACTTCATCGGAAATAATACATACTTATGTATGCGATCCGATGAGTGTTGAGGCTCGCGGCGGGTATCGTTATTTTCTCACCTTCACAGATGATTTGAGCAGATATGGGTATATCTACTTGATGAAACATAAATCTGAAACATTTGAAAAGTTCAAATAATTTCAGAGTGAAGTGGAAAATCATCATAACTAGAAAATAAAGTTTCTACGATATCATCGTGGAAGAAAATATTTGAGTTACGAGTTTGGTCTTCATTTGAAACAATGCGGAATAGTTTCGCAACTCACGCCACCTGGAACACCACAGCGTAATGGTGTGTCCGAACGTCGTAATCGCACTTTACTAGATATGGCACGATCTATGATGTCTCTTACTAATTTACTGCTATCGTTTTGGGGTTATGCATTAGAGACTGCTGCATTCACGTTAAAAAGGGCACCATATAAATCCATTGAGACGACACCGTATGAATTGTGGTTTAGCAAGAAACCTAAGCTGTCGTTTCTTAAAGTTTGGTGCGGCGATGCTTATGTGAAAAGTTTCAAACTGATAAGCTCGAACCCAAATCGGAGAAGTGCATCTTCATAGGATACCCAAACGAAATTGTTGGGTACACCTTCTATCACATATCCAAAGGCAAATTCATTGCTGAGAATGGATCCTTTCTAGAGAAGGAGTTTCTCTCGAAAGAAGTGAGTGGGAGGAAAGTAGAACTTGATGAGGTAACTGTACCTGCTCCCTTATTGGAAAGTAGTTCATCACAGAAACTGGTTCCTGTGACACCTACACCAATTAGTGAGGAAGCTAACGATGATGATCATGAAGCTTCAGATCAAGTTACTACCGAACCTCGTAGGTCAACTAGAGTGAGATCCGCACCAGAGTGGTACGGTAATCCTGTTCTGGAGGTCATGTTACTAGACCATGACGAACCAACGAACTATGAAGAAGCGATAGTTAGCCCAGATTCCGCAAAATGGCTTAAGGCCATGAAATCTGAGATGGGATCCATGTATGAGAACAAAGTGTGGACTTTGGTTGACTTGCCCGATGATCGGCAAGCAATTGAGAATAAATGGATCTTCAAGAAGAAGACAGACGCTGACGGTAATGTTACTGTCTATAAAGATCGACTTGTTACGAAAGGTTTTCGACAAGTTCAAGGGATTGACTACGATGAGACCTTCTCACACGTAGCGATGCTTAAGTCCGTCAGAATCATGTTAGAAATTGCCGCATTTTATGATTATGAAATTTGGCAAATGGATGTAAAGACTGCATTCCTGAATGGATTTCTGGAAGAAGAGTTGTATATGATGCAACCTGAAGGTTTTATGGATCCAAAGGGAGCTAATAAAATGTGCAAGCTCCAGCGATCCATTTATGGACTGGTGCAAGCCTCTCAGAATTGGAATAAACGCTTTGATAGTGTGATCAAAGCATATGGTTTTATACAGGCTTTTGGAGAAGCCTGTATTTACAAGAAAGTGAGTGGGAGCACTACATCATTTCTAATAAATATATGTGAATGACATATTGTTGATCGGAAATAATGTAGAATTTTCTGGAAAGCATAAAGGAGTATTCGAAAGGAGTTTTTCAAAGAAAGACTTCCGTGAAGCTGCTTACTTATTAAACATCAAGATCTATAGAGATAGATCAAGACGCTTGATAAGTTTTTTCAATGATTACATACCTTGACAAGATTTTGAAGTGGTTCAAAATGCAACAGTCAAAGAAAGAGTTCTTGCCTGTGTTACAAGGTGTGAAATTTGAGTAAGACTCAAAGCCCGACCACGGCAGAAAATAGAGAGAGAATGAAAGTCATTCCCTATGACTTAGCCATAGGTTCTATAAAGTATGCCATGCTGTGTACCACAGCTATTGTATACCCTACACTGAGTTTTGCAAAGGGAGTACAATAGTGATCTAGGAGTAGATCACTGGATAGCAGTCAAAATTATCCTTAGTGCAATAAGGATATGTTTCTCGATTATGGAGGTGACAAAAGGTTCATCGTAAAGGGTTACGTCGATGAAAATTTTGACACTGATCCAAATGACTCTAAGTCTCAATCTGGATCCATATTGAAAGTGGGAGCAATTAGCTAGAATAGCTCCGTGCAGAGCATTGTTGAAATAGAAATTTGCAAAATACATACGGATCTGAATGTGGCAGACCCGTTGACTAAACTTCTCTCATAAGCAAAACATGATCACACCTTAGTACTCTTTTGTTGTTAATCACATAGCGATGTGAACTAGATTATTGACTCTAGTAAACCCTTTGGGTGTTGGTCACATGACGATGTGAATTCTGGGTGTTAATCACATGGTTATGTGAACTATTGGTGTTAAATCACATGGCGATGTGAACTAGATTATTGACTCTAGTGCTAGTGGGACACTGAAGGATATATGCCCTAGAGGCAATAATAAAGTTATTTTTATTTCCTTATTACATGATAAATTTTTATTATTCATGCTAGAATTGTATTAACCGGAAACATGATACATGTGTGAATACATAGACAAATAGAGTGTCACTAGTATGCCTCTACTTGACTAGCTCGTTGATCAAAGATGGTTATGTTTCCTAGCCATAGACATGAGTTGTCATTTGATTAACGGGATCACATCATTAGGAGAATGATGTGATTGACTTGACCCATTCCGTTAGCTTAGCACTTGATCGTTTAGTATTATGCTATTGCTTTCTTCATGACTTATACATGTTCCTATGACTATGAGATTATGCAACTCCCGTTTACCGGAGGAACACTTTGTGTGCTACCAAACGTCACAAGTAACTGGGTGATTATAAAGGTGCTCTACAGGTGTCTCCGAAGGTACTTGTTGAGTTGGCGTATTTCGAGATTAGGATTTGTCACTCCGATTGTCGGAGATGTATCTCTGGGCCCACTTGGTAATGCATATCACTATAAGCCTTGCAAGCATTGTAACTAATGAGTTACTAGCGGATGATGTATTACAGAACGAGTAAAGAGACTTGCCGGTAACGAGATTGAACTAGGTATTGAGATACCGACGATCGAATCTCGGGCAAGTAACATACCGATGACAAAGGGAACAACGTATGTTGTTATACGGTTTGACCGATAAAGATCTTCGTCGAGTATGTAGGAGCCAATATGAGCATCCAGGTTCCGCTATTGATTATTGACCGGAGATGTGTCTCGGTCATGTCTACATAGTTCTCGAACCCGTAGGGTCCGCACGCTTAAAGTTCTATGACGATTTGTATTATGAGTTATGTGATTTGATGTACCAAAGGTAGTTCGGAGTCCCGGATGACATCGGGGACATGACGAGGAGTCTCGAAATGGTTGAGACGTAAAGATCGATATATTGGACGACTATATTCGAACATCGGAAAGTTTCCGAGTGATTCGGGTATTTTCGGAGTACAGGGGAGTTACGGGAATTCACCGGGAGATGTATTGGGCCTTATTGGGCCATACGGGAATAGAGAAGAGAGGCCAAAAGGAAGGAGGCGCCCCCCCCTCTGGTCCGAATTGGAAAAGGGGTGCAGCCCCCTTTTCCTTCTCCCTCACCCCCTCTTTCCTTCTCTCCTACTCCGAAAAGGAAAGGGGAATCCTACTTGGACTTGGGAGTCCTAGTAGGACTCCCCACACTTGGCGCACCCCCTCTAGGGCCGGCCTCTCCCTTGCTCTGTTATATACGGGGGCAGGGGGCACCCCATAGACACAACAATTGATCTCTTGATCTCTTAGCCGTGTGCGGTGCCCCCCTCCACCATAATCCACCCCGATAATATCGTAGCGGTGCTTAGGCGAAGCCCTGCGTCGGTAGAACATCATCATCGTCACCACGCCGTCGTGCTGACGGAACTCTCCCTCAAAGCTTGGCTGGATCAGAGTTCGAGGGACGTCATCGAGCTGAACATGTGTTGTACTCGGAGGTGCCATACGTTCGGTACTTGATCGGTCGGATCGTGAAGACGTACGACTACATCAACCGCGTTGTGCTAATGCTTCCGCTTTCGGTCTACGAGGGTACGTGGACAACACTCTCCCCTGTCGTTGCTATGCATCACCATGATCCTGTGTGTGCTTAGGAATTTTCTTAAAATTACTACGTTCCCCAACAGAATGCTACCTAGCATATTCCTTAATGTAATTTTCTTTATTGTGGCATGAATGTTCAGATCCGAAAGATTGAAGATAAAAGTTTAATATTGACATGAAAATAATAATACTTCAAGCATACTAAAAAAGCAATCATGTCTTCTCAAAATAACATGGCCAAAGAAAGTTATCCCTACAAAATCATATAGTCTGGCTATGCTTTATCTTCATCACACAAAGTATTTAATCATGCACAACCCTGATGACAAGCCAAACAATTGTTTCATACTTTTGATGTTCTCAAACTTTTCAATCTTCACGCAATACATGAGCGTGAGCCATGGATATAGCACTCTAGGTGGAATAGAATGGTGGTTGTGGAGAAGACAAAAAAGGAGAAGATAGTCTCACATCAACTAGGCGCATCAACGGGCTATGGAGATGCCCATTAATAGATATCAATGTGAGTGAGTAGGGATTGCCATGCAACGGATGCACTAGAGCTATAAGTGTATGAAAGCTCAACAAAAGAAACTAAGTGGGTGTGCATCCAACTTGCTTGCTCACGAAGACCTAGGGCAATTTGAGGAAGCCCATCATTGGAATATACAAGCCAAGTTCTATAATGTAAAATTCCCACTAGTATATGAAAGTGACAACATAAGAGACTCTCTAGCAATGAAGATCATGGTGCTACTTTGAAGCACAAGTGTGGTAAAAGGATAGTGGCATTGTCCCTTCTCTCTTTTTCTCTCATTTTGTTTATTTGGGCCTTTTCTCTCTTTTTTTATGGCCTCTTTTTTTCTTTTCTTTTATTTTTCGTCCAGATTCTCATCCCGACTTGTGGGGGAATCATATTCTCCATCATCCTTTCCTCATTTGGGACAATGCTCTAATAATGATGATCATCACACTTTTATTTACTTACAACTCAAGTATTACAACTCAATACTAAGAACAAAATATGACTCTATGTGAATGCCTCCGGCAGGTACCGGGATGCGATGAATCAAGAGTGACATGTATGAAAGAATTATGAAGGTGGCTTTGCCACAAATACGATGTCAACTACATGATCATGCAAAGCAATATGACAATGATGGAGCGTGTCATAGTAAACGGAATGGTGGTAAGTTGCATGGCAATATATCTCGGAATGGCTATGGAAATGCCATGATAGGTAGGTATGGTGGCTGTTTTGAGGAAAGTAATGGTGGGTGTATGATACCGGCGAAAGGTGCGCGATATTAGAGAGGCTAGCAATGGTGGAAGGGTGAGAGTGTGAATAATCCATGGACTCAACATTAGTCATAAAGAACTCACATACTTATTGCAAAAATATATTAGTTATCGAAACGAAGTACTACGCTTATGCTCCTAGGGGGATAGATTGGTAGGAAAAGACCATCGCTCGTCCCTGACCGCCACTCATAAGGAAGACAATCAATAAATAAATCATGCTCCGACTTCATCACATAACGGTTCACCATACGTGCATGCTACGGGAGTCACAAACTTTAACACAAGTATTTCTCAAATTCACAACTACTCAACTAGCATGACTCTAATATCACCATCTTCATATCTCAAAACAATTATCAAGTATCAAACTTCTCATAATATTCAATGCACTCTATATGAAAGTTTTTATTATCCCTATCTGGGATGCTCATAACTTTAGGACTAAAATTCTAACCAAAGCAAACTACCATGCTGTTTTGTAGGACTCTCAAAATAATATAAGTGGAGCATGAGAGAACAATAGTTTCTATAAAACAAAACCACCACCGTGCTCTAAAAGATATAAGTGAAGCACTAGAGAAAAAACTATATAGCTCAAAAGATATAAGTGAAGCACATAGAGTATTCTAACAAATTCTGAATCATGTGTGTCACTCTCAAAAGGTGTGTACAGCAAGGATGATTGTGGTAAACTAAAAATTAAAGAGTTAAATCATACAAGACGCTCCAAGCAAAACACATATCATGTGGTGGATAAAAATATAGCCCCAAGTGAAGTTACCGATAGACGAAGACGAAAGAGGGGATGCCTTCCGAGGCATCCCCAAGGCTAGGCTTTTCGTTGTCCTTGGATTTTACCTTGGGGTGCCTTGGGCATCCCCAATCTTAGGATCTTTCCAATCCTTGTTCCATAATCCATCAAATCTTTACCCAAAACTTGAAAACTTCACAACACAAAACTTAACAGAAAATATCGTGAGCTCCATTAGCGAAAGAAAACAAAACACCACTTCAAGGTACTGTAATGAACTAATTCTTTATTTATATTGGTGTTAAACCTACTGTATTCCAACTTCTCTATGGTTTATAAGCTCTTTTACTAGCCATAGATTCATCAAAATAGGCAAACAACACGAGAAAAACAGAATCTATCAAAAACAAAACAGTCTGTAGTAATCTGTAACTAACGCAAACTTTTGGAACTCAGAAACATCTACCAAAATAGGGCGGCCTAGATAATTTGTTTATTGATCTACTGCAATTGGAATCAGTATTTTATCACGTTTTGGTGATTTTTAACAATTGTTTTCGTGAACAGAAAGTTTCTGGAATTTTCAGCAAGATCAAATAACTATCATCCAAGAAGATCCTATAGGTTTCACTTGGCACAAACACTAATTAAAACATAAAAACAAATCTAACCAGAGGCTAGATGGATTATTTATTCCTAAACATAACCAAAAAGCAGAAAAAACTAAAATAAAATTAGGTTGCCTCCCAACAAGCGCTATCGTTTAACGCCCCTAGCTAGGCATAAAAGCGAGGATAGATCTAGGTATTGCCATCTTTGGTAGGCAATCCATAAGTGGCTCTCATAATAGATTCATATGGTAATTTAATTTTCTTTCTAGGGACGTGTTCCATGCCTTTCCTTAGCGGAAATTGGAATCTAATATTCCCTTCCTTCATATCAATAATTGCACCAATCTTTCTAAGGAAAGGTCTACCAAGAATAATAGGACATGAAGGATTGCAATCTATATCAAGAACAATGAAATCTACGGGCACATAGTTCCTATTTGCAACAAAAGGAACATCATTAATTCTTCCCATAGGTTTCTTAATGGTGGAATCCGCATGGTGCAAGTTTAAAGAACAATCATCAAATTCACGGAAACCTAGCAAATCACACAAAGTTTTTGGAATTGTGGAAACGAAAGTGAGATCTGATAGAGATGATAAGATAATATTTTTGGTATTCTTATGATAAAGACTAAAAGTAAAGAAAGCAAAATAAATGGCAAAAGAAATAGCTTGTTGTCGGGAGATTAATATAATGGAGAATAGACCCCGGGGCCATAGGTTTCACTACTGGCTTCTTTCAAGATAACATAAGTATTACGGTGGGTGAACAAATTACTGCCGAGCAATTGATAGAATTGAGCATAGTTATGAGAATATCCAGGTATGATCATGTATATAGGCATCACGTCCGTGACAAATAGACCGACTCCTGCCTGCATCTACTACTATTACTCCACACATCGACCGCTATCGAGCATGCATCTAGAGTATTAAGTTCATAAGAGCGGAGTAACGCTTTAAGCAAGATGACATGATGTAGAGGGATAAATTCATGCAATATGATATAAACCCCATCTTTTTATCCTCGATGGCAACAATACAATACGTGTCGTTTCCCCTACTGTCACTCGGATCGAGCACCGCAATATTGAACCCAAAGCTAAGCACTTCTCCCATTGCAAGAAAGATCAATCTAGTAGGCCAAACCAAACTGATAATTCGAAAAGACTTGCAAAGATAACCAATCATACATAAAAGAATTCAGAGAAGATTCAAATATTGTTCATAAATAATCTTGATCATAAACCCACAATTCATAGGATCTCGACAAACACAACGCAAAACAAGATTACATCGAATAGATCTCCAAGAGAATAGAGGAGAACTTTGTATTGAGATCCAAAGAGAGAGAAGAAGCCATCTAGCTAATAACTATGGACCCGAAGGTCTGAGGTAAACTACACACACATCATCGGAGAGGCTATGGGGTTGATGTAGAAGCCCTCCGTGATCGATGCCCCCTCCGGCAGGACGTCGGGAAAGTCCCCAAGATGGGATCTCACGGGTACAGAAGGTTGCGGCGGTGGAATTATGTTTTCGTGGTGCTCCTCGATGGTTTGGGGGTATGTAGGTATATATGGGAGGAAGAAGTAGGTCGGTGGAGCCACGAGGGGCCCACTAGGGTGGAGGGCTGTAGCGACCAGACCTCAAACAGTCTGATCTCTGTGCTCAAGTGTCATCCCTGGATCAGTAATGCTGACACCACACAGTACTCGAAGATTTATAACAGAGTAGCAATCACACACTTATTACATCGAATGTCCCAAGAGAGAACTTATTAAAATAACTATGGCTTAAGGCCATCTAATAACGATAACAATGAAGGCTTGGAAGAATAAGCGAGTCCATCAACTCCAACGGCATCATCGAGTATAGAACCACGACCTAAGCACCTTACTGTCGTTCAAAAATCTGCAACATGAAACGTTGCAGCCCGAAACGGTCAAGACATGGAATATGCCGGCAATGTAACATATAGAGAATAATGAAAGAGTAAGCCTATACTACATGCATATATGGCTGGTGGAAAGCTCTATGGTTACAGTTTTGCGTAAAGCCAATTTTTCCCTACTGCAAAGGAATAAATTATTTAACTATCATGGTGGTTGTTGAACATTGAGAATGGTTGACAGCATCCTCAATCCCAATTAAAAGTACTCATTAAAAACCCAATAATATTAATTAGAGTAGCATGATGAGATTCACATGATATCCAAGTACTAGATACTCAAGATGTCCATAACCGGGGACACGGCTAACCATGATTAGTTTATACACTCTGCAGAGGTTTGTGCACTTTTTCCCACATGACTCGATCTCCTCCGTTTGATTTCTCGCACTACAAGGTGTTTGAGAAACGGATGACCGAGACATAGTCTTTCAGAAGCGCTAGCACCTTACGTTTTGGGTAGACCGTACCAACCTACAACCCCTACATCAGCTAGTCCACCCGTAAGAGTTCGCACAACTTAGTCAACTATGCTAGAGCCCATAGTAGCATGTGGTTGCACACGGAAGTTTCTAGCATGAATAATCTCATGATCCCTTTGAGCCTGGGTGGCGGTCCGAAGAAAAACAGGCAAGTCCTGATGGAAACCAGGTGCCTCAATCCACCCAAATGTGTGTTTAAGTTGCCACCTTAAATAAACCATTGATTAACAATCTCACATCTGTCATGGATACACTCACCCAATCCACGTCTACTAGCATAGCATGGCATAATAAGCAAACGTAGAAGTAACTCCCAAAGGTTTGAATATAAATCAGGTAGTCGGTACTACCTCATCTACTTCCCATCCCACAATTTAATTAGATCCTAATCATGCAATGTTTGAGGATTGATCTAATGCATAAAAACTGGGTATGAAAAGTATATCATCAAAGTGTTACTTGCCTTGCTGATGATCCGCGAAACCTAGAGACTCAAGTAACAAAGCGCGACCGGTATTCTATCGCAGACAAACAAACAAGCATACAATAAGTACTCATCTAATGCACATGTAAAACTCAAATAAAAGATCTAACCAGATAGTTCAACTTAAGAACTCCGGTTTGCAAAAAGAATCAAATCAAACGAAGCAACGGAAGTCAAACGGCGAAAGCAAACAACTTCGTTTTACTAATCTGGATCTAGGTCAAATTTTACAGTAGCAAAAACTTGTTTAAGTTGGTTATTAGGAAAGAGGGATTCGAGAAGAAACTCTAGGCGCTTGAATCGCCTGATTCCGATAAACGAGCGAAAAGTTAAACTAAAACGAAAATCGGATCAGAAATCGCGATCGGAAAAATCACGAATTAAATCCGAGAAAAGAAAAAACGACGAACGGGTTAACGAACGAACGTTCGTTAACTAAACTAATCTGACGAACGCGTTCGTTAAAACGAACGAACGAACGAACGTTCGCTAATTAAACTAAACCTAAAAAACCAAAACTAAAAAAACCGAAAAAAAACCGAAGAAAAACCGCTCGGTTTTAAAAAAAAACCGGCGACAAGGAAATCAAGGCGGCGGCGAACCTCGGCGGCGGGGTCCGCGAGTCGGCGGCGGGGGGACGGGTCCGCGGCGGTTCGGCGACGGCAAAGCGGCGGTTTTGGTGGGCGGCGGCGGCGGATCGGCGGCGGCGGCGGTGGGCTAGGGTTTCAAGGGTGGGCGGCTCGGTGCGGGTGGGCTGGGCGGCGGGCGGCTCGGTGGGTCTGGGCGCCAAGAGTCCCGCTGGCACGCACCAAAGGTCGGTTGTGTTTTTTAATAATCCCACAGAAGAAAAAAAAAAGAAATACTAAACGGACTCCAAAAATCCCGAATAAAATTTCCCGCTTCTAAAATCAAGTTTGACTAGTGAACATTTATTTGGGGCCTAAATGCAAATTTGAAAACGCGATTTTCCTAAATTCAAATAAAAGGCGAAAAACTCTGAAATAAAATCTTATTTGATTTTTTATTAAATATTCATTATTTCTTTATTTTGGGAAAGTCATTTTATTCCTCTCTCATATTTTGATAGTAGAAATAATTGAAGATAAAATAAATAAAATCAATGATCCTATTTTCAAAATTTGAGAAAACTCAAATATGAAAATAACGAAATCCCCAACTCTCTCCGTGGGTCCTTGAGTTGCGTGAGAATTTCTAGGATCGAGCCAACAAATGCACAAAAATATGATATGCAATATGATCTGTATAACATTCCAAATTGAAAATTTGGGATGTTACAAACCTACCCCTTAAGATGAATCTCGCCTCGAGATTCGGGTTAGCTAGCAAATAGGTGAGGTGGGCCTTGAGCAGATCTTCCTCTCGCCCCCAGTGGCTTCTTCCTCGTGTGGTGGCTCCACTGAACTTTGCATAACTTGATAACCTTGCTGCGGGTGACTCGACTGGCATATTCGAGAATCTTAACAGGTTTCTCCTCATAGGTCAAATCATCATTCAACTGAATCACTTCCAGTGGCACTGTATCTCTTAGGGGTATATCAGCCATCTCTGCGTGACACTTCTTCAACTGAGAAACATGGAATACATCATGAACACCTGACAATCCTCTGTAATTCTAACTTGTACGCAACTTCTCCCATGCGCTCCAAAACTTTGTATGGTCCCACAAAACGTGGCGCTAATTTTCCTTTAACACCAAAACGCTTAACTCCTAGAAGTGGAGATAGTCGAAGATAAACTCGCTCCGACTTCGTATTTTGTCTCCTTATGCTTTGATTCCGCATAGCTCTTCTCGTCTAGACTGGCTACCTTGAGCCTATCGCGAATTAACTTTACTTTCCGCTCGCATCCTTAATCAAATCCGTCCAAATAACTCGGCGGTCTCCAACTTCATCCCACAACAACGGGTTCTCGCACCTCCTTCCGCATAAGGCTTCAAAGGGCAATCTTCAAACCGGATTGATAACTGTTGTTGTAAGAGAACTCCGCATACGGCAAGTTGTCATCCCAACTTGATCCATAATCCAAAGCACATGCTCTCAGCATATCCTCCAAAATCTGGTTGACTCTCTCGGTTTGTCCATCTGTCTGTGGATGAAAAGCTGTACTAAACTCCAATCTGGTTCCCAAAGTTTCGTGCAACTGCTTCCAGAGCTTTGAGGTGAATTGGGTTCCTCTATCTGATACGATACTCCTCGGAACTCCATGCAAGCATACAATCCTTGTCATGTATATCTTAGCCAATTTGGCACTGCAGTAGGTAGTCTTTATCGAATGAAATGAGCTACCTTCACAAACGATCGACTACAACCCAAATCGAGTCATAGCCTGAACGGGTCCTGGGCAATCCCGTGATGAAATCCATGCCTAGTTTATCCCACTTCCATTTGGGTATAGGCAATGGCTGTAACAATCCTGCTGGCTTCTGATGTTCTGCTTTCACTTTCTGACACACATCACAAACTGCTACATACTTTGCGATATCTTTCTTCATTCCGGTCCACCAGAAAGTATCCTTTAATTCCAAATACATCTTGGTATTTCCGGGGTGGATCGAATACGGCGAATCATGTGCCTCTTGTAGAATCAACTTCCTGATCTCCGGGTCATTGGGCACATAAACACAGTCTTCAAACCATAGGGTATCGTGCTCATCCTCACGAAATCCCTTAGCGCCTCCTTCGCCATTTTCTCCTTTATAGAGGCAATCTTTGTCGGCCTTCCGAGCCTCTCTCGATTCTATCCATCAAAGTTGATCAATCTCCAATGCTGCTACATAGCCTCTCGGAACTATTTCCAAACATAGCTCACGAAGATCCTCGGCTAACTCCTTTGGTATTTCTCCGCCATTAGTGTATTGACATGACTCTAATGGCTCAACGCTGCCGCTACCACGTTAGCCTTCCGGGTGGTAATGCAATCTCATATCATAATCCTTGATGAGCTCCAACCATCTCCTTTGCCCGAGATTCAACTCCTTCAAGTGAAGATGTACTTCAAACTCTTGTGATCCGTATACACCTCACAATGGTTCCCAATAAGAAAGTGTCTCCAAGTTTTCAATGCATGCACTACGACTGCTAACTCCAAATCATGAGTAGCATAATTTAACTCATGAGGCTTAAGTTGTCGTGAAGCATACGAAACAACTCTTCCCTCCTGCATAAGTACTGCTCCAAGTCCTCGACGTGAAGCGCCGCAATAAACTTCGTAATCCTTTGCCCGATCCGCAGAATTAACATTGGTGAGGTAACCAAACGCTTCTTCAACTCTTGGAAACTAGCCTCACACTCCTTAGTCCATATAAACTTGGTATCCTTCTTCAATAATTATGTCATGGGCTTCGCAATCCTCGAGAAATTCTCAATGAATCTCCGGTAGTATCCTGCGAGTCCAAGGAAACTCCGGATCTCTCCAAATGTTGTTGGCGCTTCCCAGTTTGTCACCGTGGAAACTTTAGTGGGGTCTACTGCTATACCTTCTCCGGATATAACATATCCGAGAAATCCAACTTCCTTTAACCAAAACTCACACTTGCTGAACTTGGCATACAACTGATGTTCTCTCGAGCTTCGAGTACCAAACGCAAATGCTCCTTATGTTCTTCTTCATTCTTTGAGTAGACCAAAATATCGCCAATGAATACCACGATTTAACTTATCCAAAAACTCCATAAACACCTTGTTCATCATGTTCATAAATAGGCTGGGCGTTAGTCGACTAAATGACATAACGGTATACTCATACAGCCCGCACTGTGGTAAAAGCCGCCTTAGGTATATCCTGCTCCGAATCTTCAATCGATGGTATCCTCGATCGCAAGTCGATCTTGGAAAATACCTTAGCTCCTTGCAATTGGTCAAACAAGTCGTTGATCATCGGCAACGGGTATTTGTTCTTAATGGTCACTTCATTCAATCCTCGATAATCAACAACCATTCTTAATGATCCATCCTTCTTCTCCACTAGAAGTATCGGTGATCCCCAAGGCGAAGAACTTGGGCTAATAAAACCTTTATCCAAGAACTCCTTAATCTGCTTCTTAATTTCCTCCAAATCTTGGGCTGGCATCCTATACGGTCTCTTAGATATCGCCCAAGGCTCGCAGTAGTTCAATCAGAAATTCAATGTCTCTCGTCCGCGGCATGCTCGCAACTCTTCCTAAACACGTCCGATAATCCTTACCACCGGTACTTCCTCCCGCACAACTCATGATAAGGAATTTACATGTGCTCTCCTCGCTCATGCCGTGATACATACTTGATTCTTCTTCCTTCCGGGTGGTAAGAAAAATCAACTAACTGGCGCAATCAATATTTCCTCCGTGCTTTCATAACCAATCCATACCTAATATCACATCCAATCCTTGGGATTCCAAAACTATTAGGTCCGAGGGAAATACATAGTTTCCAATCCTTAATGGCAGTCGATCGCACCATATACTTGCCATATATTCTGCCCCGTGAGGTTACTAGCATGGGTGACCTAAGGGCTTGGGTTGGTAATTTATACTTATCCACAAATCCCTTGATATGTATGAATGCGATGCACCAAGATCAAAAAGAACAACTGCAGAAATGTCTTAACCAAAACTTACCTATTATCGCATCCGGCTGAGCTTCAACCTCCTCCACGGTAACGTGGTTCACTTGTCCCCTGTTGAAAGGGTTCGCCTTCTTTCCTGAGCTTCCATTTCGCTACCATTTTGGGCTTCTAGGCATTCATTTGCATAATGCCCATTTTACGGCACTTATAACAAGTGATATGGCTCAGGTCTACCTTGGATGGTGTTGACGGGTTGGTGCGGTTTTGTCCATTGCTTCCTCCATTCCCGTTTCCATTCTTGGTGCCATTATGATTGTGCGAGCTACCTCCTCCGTGAGTATGCTGAAATTGTCCTCCTGGCTTCGGGGTAAAGCGTAGTTTCTACTAAGCTCCAGAGTTATACTTCCCCTGTCCATACTTTCTCTTGCGATTGTCAATCTGCTGCTGCTTCCCTTCAATCATAAGAGCACGGTCTACAAACTCCTGGTAGTTATTAAAAGTGGCTACCATCAAATGCATGCTCAGCTCATCGTTCAGTCCTTCTAGAAACTTCTCCTGCTTAGCTGCATCCGTAGCAACGTCATCTGGGGCATAACGTGCTAACTTACTAAAATCATCCACATATTGGCCAACTGTCCGTCCTCCTTAGCGTAAGTTGCGAAACTCACGCTTCTTCATGGCCATAGCTCCTGCAAACATGGGCAGACGGAAAGCTTGTCAAACCGATCCCATGTGATGGTGTCTATAGGGTAAGTGGCTATAAAATTCTCCCACCATGCTGCCAAGGGTCCTTCAAGCTGATGTGCGGTAAATTTCACCTTTTCCCCATTTGTACATCCTGCAGTGGTCAACTCCTCCCTACTTTATGGAGCCAATCATCTGCAAAGAATCGCTCGGTGCTACTAGAAAACACCGCGGATTCAGCCTTAAGAAACGGGTCAAATGGTCAACAGTGGTTGTGGCGGTGGGTTGTTGTTGTTGCCTTGGTTCTGCATCAATGTTTGAATCAAGGCATTCTGCCGCTGAATCAACTGAGTGATCTCCGCGGAAAACAAACCGGGTCGCGCCTCCTGAGGCATCTGAGGGTTTTAGAAAAGGACGAGAGTTAAGAGTAGAATGAGGTCTAGGGAGAAAACACTACCCATATGCACATGAGACAAAAACACACAATATCACTCCAATCAAATCAAACAAGGGCATACAACGGTCTATCTATCGTTACAAAGTGCTGGAACCAAAACTAATTTTTAATGGGGGAAATTCTACTACTGTTATGGTGGTCAACTAGAAAAACTTCTCTGATGAAGACTCATGATATCTGCTCCAGCTTCATCTTCGAAATCATCATCACTAGGATCAGAATCGGTGTCGTCGATGATGATGTAGTTCTCTGGACAGGTGCAATCTTCATCTTCTCCTCCGGGTGCTGAATTTCCCATGAGTTCTTCAATCTTCTCCTTAAGATCGCCGTTTTGTCTCACTAGAGCTACAATCTCCTCCATGTAGTCCTTGCAAGTGGCCTTCGCCTCCTTCTAGTTCGATAATCTTGGCTTTTGCTTTCTTCAACTCCATCATGTTTGTGCACATCTGGTTCTCCTGGCGTCGAATATGCTGATTTAACTCTTGGATGAAAGCTGCAATGGATCGATCCTTCTTAGAGCTAACTATCTCCCATTGTTCATCTCGGCGTCCGCAAATCTGGTAGATAGTATCCTTGAGATCATCTTGGTAAACTTCTCCAATGCGCCCCATGGTTATGTGAGCTGCCATGCTCTTTCCTGCACTCCAAGTTGGTGCATTAAAACACACTCTATGGGCTCCGTGGATCAAGCAAACGCCCTTCCGGAACTTGAGCTTGAATCTTCCAGCTTCTTCGGGTAAAGTGGAATTGTAGGTCCCGTGAAGCTTGGTATTACGATGTTCAGTACTTAGTGACTTCCTTCAGTGTCGCCCAAAGGGTGTATCTTCATCCGGTGGGTGAACTTGATCCTCGCTCATCATCCTAAAAGAGTAGAAAAGATGAGGAGTTAGAAATGAGAAGAGAGTAGTGATCTAGGGCTTTAGCTTAATGGTCGTGTCCTACAACAGGTGCTCGATACCATCTTTGTAGCGACCAGACCTCAAACACCGATCTCGTGCTCAAGTGTCATCCCCGGATCAAGAATGCCGACACCACACAAGATCAAGGATTTATAACAGAGTAGCAATCACACACTTATTACATCGAATGTTTCAAGAGAGAACTTATTAAAATAAATATGGCTTAAGGCCATCTAATAACGATAACAGCGGAAGGCTTGGAAGAATAAGCGAGTCCATCAACTCCAACGGCATCATCGAGTATAGAACCACGACCTAAGCACCTTACTGTCGTTCAAAAGTCTGCAACATGAAACGTTGCAGCCAAAACGGTCAAGACATGGAATATGCCGCAATGTAACACATAGAGAATAATGAAAGAGTGCCTATACTACATGCATATATGGCTGGTGGAAAGCTCTATGGTTACAGCTTTATGAAAGCCAATTTTTCAAGATCGCAAAGGAATAAATTATTTAACTATCATGGTGGTTGTTGAACATTGAGAATGGTTGACAGCATCCTCAATCCCAATTAAAAGTACTCATTAAAAACCCAATAACATTAATTAGAGTAACATGATGAGATTCACATGATATCCAAGTACTAGATACTCAAGATGTCCATAACTGGGGACACGGCTAACCATGATTAGTTTATACACTCTGCAGAGGTTTGTGCACTTTTCCCCACATGACTCAATCTCCTCCGTTTGATTTCTCGCACTACAAGGTGTTTGAGAAACGGATGACCGAGACATAGTCTTTCAGAAGCGCTAGCACCTTACGTTTGGGTAGACCGTACCAACCTACAACCCCTACATCAGCTAGTCCACCCGTAAGAGTTCGCACAACTTAGTCAACTATGCTAGAGTCCATAGTAGCATGTGGCTGCACACGGAAGTTTCTAGCATGAATAATCTCATGATCCCTTTGAGCCTGGGTGGCGGTCCGAAGAAAAACAGGCAAGTCCTGATGGAAACGAGGTGCCTCAATCCACCCAGATGTTTGTTTGTTGCCACCTTAAATAAACCATTAATTAACAATCTCACATCCGTCATGGATACACTCACCCAATCCACGCCTACTAGCATAGCATGGCATAATAAGCAAACGAGAAGTAACTCCCAAAGGTTTGAATATAAATCAGGTATAGTACTACCTCATCTACTTCCCATCCCACAATTTAATTAGATCCTAATCATGCAATGTTTGAGGATTGATCTAATGCATAAAAACTGGGTATGAAAAGTATATGATCAAAGTGTTACTTGCCTTGTCGATGATCCGCCAAACCTAGAGACTCAAGTAACAAAGCATACACCGGTATTCTATCGCAGACAAACAAACAAGCATAAAATAAGTACTCATCTAAGGCACAGGTAAAACTCAAATAAAAGATCTAACCAGATAGTTCAACTTAATAACTCCGGTTTGCAAAAAGAATCAAATCAAACGAAGCAACGGAAGTCAAACGGCGAAAGCAAACAGCTTCGTTTTACTAACCTGGATCTAGGTCCAATTTTACAGTAGCAAAAACTTGTTTAAGTTGGTTATTCGAAAGAGGGTTTCGAGACGAAACTCTAGGCGCTTGAATCGCCGATTCGATAAATAAAAAGTTTAAAAGTTAAACTAAAACGAAAATCGGATCGTAAATCACGATCGAAAAAATCACTAATTAAATCCAAGGAAAGAAAAACGATTTAACGGGTTAACGAACGAACATTCGCTAACTAAACTAATTCGATTTAACGCGTTCGTTAAAACGAACTAACGAACTAACGTTTCTAATTAAACTAAACCTAAAAACCAAACTAAAAACCGAAAAACTCAAGAAAACCGCTGGTTTTTTTAAAACCCGCGCACGGAATCGAGGCGGCGAACCTCGGCGGCGGGTCCGGCGAAGTCGGCGGCGGGTCCGGCGGGCAAGGGCGGCGGTGGCGCAAGTGAGGCGGATCGGGCGGGCGGCGGGGGCTAGGGTTTCGGCGGTGGGCTTGCATGCCAAGGTGGCCGGGACGGCGGGCGGCTCGGTGGTCAGCGCCAAGGCGGTTATTTATTACGCCCGAGCGAGTCCCGCCGCACGGCCTAAGGTCGGTTATGCTTTTTTAAATAATTCCGCATGAAGAAAAAATAAAAAAAGAAATACTAAACGGACTTCAAAATCCCGAATAAATTTTCCCGCTTCTAAAATCAAGTTTGACTAGATGAACATTTATTTGGGGCCTAAATGCAAATTTGAAAAAGCGATTTTCCTAAATTCAAATAAAAGGCTAAAAACTCCAAATAAAATCTTATTTGATTTTTTATTAAATCTTCATTATTTATTTATTTTGGGAAAGTCATTTTATTCTCTCTCATATTTTTATAGTAGAAATAATTGAAGATAAAATAAATAAAAATCAAATGATCCTATTTCCAAAATTTGAGAAAACTCAAATATTGTAATATCCCAAATTTTCAATTTGGAATGTTATACATTAAGTCATCATGCATTACATATTTTCTTGCATTTTGCCGATCCTAGAAATTTCACGCAACTCAAGGACCCTGAGAGAGTTGAGATTTCAAATTTTCATATTTGTGTTTCCTCAAATTATGAAAAGAGGATCATTTGATTTTATTTATTTCATCTTCAAATAATTTTTCCAATATCAAAATATGAGAGGAATAATATGACTTTCCCAAACACTAGGAAAAAATGAAGATTTAATAAATAAATCAAATTCTGGATTTTTCTGAGTTTATTTGCCTTTAGGAAAAATGCGTGATTTTCAAAAATTGCATTCTTAGGCCCCGAGTAAAGTTCATTTTGTTCGACTCATTTTTAGAGTCGGGAAAATTTACTTTGTAAATTTTGGAGTTCGCTTAGATTTTATTTTATTCGCTTTTTCTCAGGCGATATTTTAAAAAATGTAGCGCTCGCTTCGGGCTAAGGGCCCACTGCCCAAATTCTCTCCCACAAGGCCACCACAAGAGTCAAGACCGCACGCCACGGGCCGAATCCGAGGAGGATTCCTCCTCCTCCTCCCTTTGCTTGCCCTCCCCAAGCCACCCTTCCCTTTAGATACCCAACACCCCCTCTTCTCCCCACAACCCCTCTCCTCTCCCAACCCGCACCACCGCCGCCGCCATTAGCGCCGCCACCGCCGCTTAGCCGCCTGCCCTGAGCCCCGCATTGCCGAGGTAGTCACACCAGGCCACCTCCCTCGGTTCGGTTTTTATAAAAACTGCTCCGCTTTTTTTCCGTTGTTCGGTTTTTTTGAAACCCTAGATCGGTTTTATTTTTGGTTTTGTTGTTTAGCGAGCGTCACGGACCATTCGCCTTAACGAGCGTGATCACCGGTTATTCTCAGTTAACGAACGTCCGCTCGCTTAACCGCTCGCTGCTTTTTCTTTAATCGGATTTATTCCGCTATTTTTTTTCCGATCGTGATTTCAGATCCGATCTTCGCTCTAGTTTATCTTCTCGCCGCTTATCGGAATCAGTGATTCAAGCGCCTGGAGTTTCGCTTTCAAACCGCCGCTCGACTAATCAACTTAAACAAAGTTTTGCTACTGTAAAATTTGACCTAGTTTCAACTTGCTAGAACCGAGCTGTTTTCTTCCGCCGGTTGTTTTCCGTTGTTTTGTTTGATTCGCTTTCTTTTGCAACCAGGGTTCTAAGTTGAAATTTCTGGTCGATCTTTTATTCGAGATTTACCCGCATTAGATGAGTACTTATTGTATGCTTGTTGTTTGTCTCGCGATAGATCACCCTTGAGTGCGCCGCTTGTTACTTCAATCTCTAGGTTTCATGGATCATCGCTAAGGCAAGTAACACTTTGATCGACTTTTCTCATACCCAGCTTTTATGCATTAGATCAATCCTCAAACATTGCATGATTAGGATCTAATTAAATTGTGGGATGGGAAGTAGATGAGGTAGTACCTATTACCTGTTTTACTTATGAAACCTTGGGAGTTACTTCACGCTTGCTTATTTACCATGCTATGCTAGTAGACGGGATTGGGTGAGTGTATCCATGATGATGTGAGATTGTTAAATTAATGGTTTATTTAAGGTGGCAACTTAAACACACATCCGGGTGGATTGAGGCACCTGGTTTCCATCAGACTTGCCTGCTTTTCTTCGGATCGCCACCTGTGCTCAAAGGATCATGAGATTATTCAAACTAGTAACTTCCGTAGCAGCCACAAGCCATTATGGGCTCGCATAGTTGATTAAGTCATGCTAACTCTTATAGTGGTGGACTAGCAGATGTAGGGATGTAGGTGTACCGGCTACCCATCGTAAGGTGCTAGCGCTTCGAAGGCTATGTCTCGGCCATCCGCTTTCAAACACCCTGCAGACGAGAAACCAAACGGAGGCGATCGAGTCTTGTGGGGAAAAGTGCGCAAACCTCTGCAGAGTTGTATAAACTAATCATGATTAGCTGTGTCCCTGGTTATGGACATCTTGAGTATCTAGTACTTGAATATCATGTGAATCTCAACATGTTACTCTAATTTAATCTTGTTGGGTTTGTTAAGGATTATTTAATTGGGATTGAGAATGTTGTCAACCATTCTCAATGTTTAACAACCACCATGATAGTTAAACAAATTTATTCCTTTGCAGTAGGGAAAAACTGGCTTTATGCAAAACTGAAACCATAGAGCTTTACCACCAGCCACATATGCATGTAGTACAGCTTATCATTCATTATTCTCTATGTGTTACATTGCCAAAGATATTCCATGTGTCAATTGCTGGCTGCAACTTTCATGTTGCGCACTTTTCGCATTTATTTAGTAAGGTGTTTTAGGTCGTGGTTCTATACTCAAGGATGCTACTGGAGTTGATGGACTCACTTATCTTCCAAGTCTTCCGCTGTTATGATTATTAGATGGCCTTAAGCCATTTTATTGTAACAAGTCCTCTTTGGACCACGTATGTAATAAGTGTGTGATTGCTACTCGTTATAAATCCTTCAAGTACTGTGGTGTCAAGATCGATCCATCCAGGATGACACCGAGCACGTAGACTTGATCCATTCGGGTCGGGTCGCTACAAATATGAAAATAAAAAAATCCCCAACTCTCTCCGTGGGTCCTTGAGTTGCGTAGAATTTCTAGGATCGAGCCAACAAATGCACACAAAATATGATATGCAATACGATCTATGTATAACATTCCAAATTGAAAATTTGGGATGTTACAAGGGCGTGCCCAGGGGGGTAGGCGCGCCCCTGCCTCGTGGCCTCCTCGTCAGTTGCTTGACGTCCACTCCAAGTCCTCTGGATCACGTTTGTTCCAAAAATCACGTTCCCAAAGGTTTCATTCCATTTGATATTCTTTTTCTCAAAACACCAAATAGGCAAAAAACAGCAATTTGGGCCGCCTTCGTTAATAGGTTAGTCCAAAAATAATATGGAAGTGTATAAATAAGCCCATTAAACATCCAAAACAGAATATATAATAGCATGGAACAATCAAAACTATAGATATGTTGAGACGATCACGAACCAACCCATAGCCTTAAAGCATGTTGGGTACTCCGCAGTGGTTAAGAGCGTGAGGATATCTCACCAAAAACACCTCGAGCAACATCCTCGACGACGCACGACCTCAGAGTATTGACGGTCTTCAAGACTTTCGCTTCAAACAATCAACGTAAAAGGGCACTCCGCGACCTCGCCGAAGTCTGCCAAGTCGCAGCAATAAACCGCTGGAACGACACTGCCATAACTTTCAATGCCAGTGACGAACCAAAATTCCGGTCAGTCCTGGCACCAGCCGCCCTGGTCCTCAATCCAATTATGGACGGCTTTCGGCTCACTAAAGTGCTCATGGACGGCGGCGGCGGAAGCATCGAGCAAAGTAATACGACATTCCGAGGGATTATTCCCAGCCGGGAGGGCGCAGGGAAAATCACACTCGACGTGGTATTCGGCACGCCGGAGAACTATCGGTCCGAAGAGATAACCTTCCAAGTGGTGCCTTTCAACAATGGATATCACGCCCTGTTGGGGCGAGACGTATTCACACGCTTTCAAGCCATACCCGATTACGGGTATATGAAGCTCAAGATGCCCGGGCCCAACGGTATTATCACTCTCACCAGCGATCCGGACATATCACCCGCACCCAAAATAAAATCAGATCCCCGCCCTCGAGGCATCTGCTCGAGGCCCTCGCGTCAAGAGTTAACCGTGATACACTCCACGGTGGATAGGGACGACGAATCCTTGATAAGCGCCCAAATCCACCTCCTTCAAACCAATGTATTTAAATAGTCAAATTTCAAGTCCACCAGACGGACCCCAAGAGGACAGCTTCCATCGGGCACACTGGACCAAACGGTTGACACCGCACTACGAGCGCTCTCGCGCGAGAATCGATATATTCGCCGCACCCTTCTCGATATGCCAGAATCCCACAGGCTGGCCGAACACAGCCTCAATATATCAAGGGACATAAGCTGGTCAAGCAAACATCAAGGGCGCTTTTCCAACCCAAACGACAAGTTATGGGGAGGAGCTAGCCGTTAATCGAGGCCGGATTCATCGAGCAATAAACACCCCGATCGCTAGCACACCGGTGATGGTGCCAAAGAAGGATAAATCCCGCGCGTAAGGCCGATTTCAAAGACCTCAACAAGGCATGCCCTAAGGATCCTTCCTCCCCAGATCGATCAGATTATTGATGCCACCGCAGGACACGACTCACTGTGTTTCCTCGACGCATACACCGGATACCATCAAATCAAAATGAAGGAGTCCGATCAAGCCGCAACGACATTCATTACCCCATACGGGCCTTTCTGCTTCAACACTATGTCCTTCAGGCTAAAAAACACCGGCGCCACCTACCAGCGCATGATTCAAACATGCCTGGAGAAACAAATCGGAAAAACAGTTGAAGCATATGTCGATGATGTCATCATCAAAACTAGGCACGTCGAGTCATGACTAGACGACCTGCGTCTCACATTCGACAACCTCCGTACATATGACATCAAGCTCAATCCGGAAAAGTGTGTTTTCGCGCTCCTCACTGAAAACTGCTGGGCTTCATCGCTTCCAATAGAGGAATTGAGGCAAACCCAGCCAAAATCCGAAGCTTTGTCACAATTATTACACCAATGACCTTAAACAGTCCAAACACTAGCCAGATATGCAGGCAGCTCTAAGCCGCTTTATCTCCAGACTAGGAGAAAAAACGTTGCCACTCTATCGTCTTCTCCAATGTACCGATCACATCAAGTGGACGGATGCGGTAATGGCCGGACTGGAAGAAATAAAGGCTCTTTTAGCGAGCAACCCAATCCTGGCCACGCCGAACATCGGCGAACCCATGTTATTATACATCTCGCAATACACTAGGTGGTGAGCGCGGTGCTCGCTGCTGAGCGAGAGGAGGACGGACACAAATTCCCACTTCGTAAACCGTATACTAAGTATCCGCTGTCCTCACACCATGCAAATCCTGCACCTCATTACCAAAAGATAGCATCCAAGTGTGCTCGATCATGGTGGATTCTGAAGTACCACTTAATGACATAATAAACAACCACGTCGCTACGGGCCGGATTGCCAAGTGGGACATTGAGCTCCTCGCCATTCGACATAACGCATAAGCCGCTGGCCGAGCCATTAAATTTGGCACCGCTGACTTCCGCCAAATGGACAGAGGCCCCCTAAAGTGTACGGTACATATTCTAACTGGGTCATGCACTTTGATGGCTCTAAAATGCTGGCCGGCTTAGGAGCAGGCGTTGTCTTAACGTCCCCCACTAGAGACACAGTCCAATACATACTCCAAATATTATACGCAGACTCCAACAATGCAGCCGAGTACGAGGCCTTATTGCACGGTCTTCGGATGGCTGCCTCCATGGGCATACAACGCCTGGAGGTGCGCGAGGATTCAAATCTAGCAATATCCCAAATAAATGGAGATTTCGACGCCAAGGATCCGAAGATGGCGGCATATCGTAACGCCATATTGAAAATATTAGCTCGGTTCGAAGGACTCGAGTTCCGTCATGTGGCTAGAGACAGTAATAAAGCGGCGGACGCCCTTGCTCGCATAGGCGCCAAGAGCGACCCCGTCCTGCCTAACATCTTTCTGGAAAGGCTCTTCAAGCCATCCGTGGTGTGGCAGGATGAGAGCAGCAACACCAGTCCGATCCGATTATACCCCAGATTCAACACAATATCGATATCATTGGGGGCTCAACCACCCAAATAACACCATCGCCCATCAAATAATGGCAGTAATTTCCATGGACCTAACCCTTCTTGGCCTACCTTAATAGGCTAGAGCTCCCCGAGGATCGTAATGAGGCCCAATGCATTGTCCGCGCCAAACCCTACAAGGTCCATGAAGGAGAGCTCTACAAGAAAAGCACTACCGAGTCCTTCAAAGATGTATCTCCAAGAAGAGGGACGGCAGCTCTGGCTGAAATCCATGCTGGTCTCGGCTGTCACCACGCCGCAACTCGGGCCCTTGTAAGCAAATCCTTCTGTACATGTTTCTTTTGGCTGACGGCCCAAGTAGACGCACATGACCTTGTCCAACGATGTGTCAGATGTCAGATTTTCGCCAATCAAAGCCATATGCCGCCCACCGCTTACAAACAATCCACATTACTCGCCTTTGCGGTATGGGGGCTTGATATGGTCGAACCTCTTAAAGGAGGAAGCCATAAGAAAAATATCTGCTGGTCATGGTAGATAAATTCCCAAGTGGATAGAGGCCAAACCAGCTTAAAACGGTCAAGCTGGACCAAGGATAGACTTAATATCCGTGTTGTGCAATCGTTATGGTGTCCCACATAGCATCATCACCGATAACGACTCCAATTTTACAGCCGATGAAGTAAAAACATGGTGCGGTAATTACCGGGCATTAAGCTCGACACGCCCGCTTATCACCCACAAACAAACGGTCAAGTCGAATGACCTAACTGCTACGTCTTGAGCTTGCGTTGGTTTTCCCCAAAGAGGAGAGGATGATGCAGCAGAGTAGCGTAAGTATTTCTCTCAGTTTTTGAGAACCAAGGTATCAATCCAAAGAGGAGGCCACGACAAGTCCCTCATACCTGCACAATCGATAGCTACCGCAACCAACGCGATTAGGGGTTGTCAATCCTTCACGGTCACTTACGAGAGTGAGATCTGATAGAGATAATATTTTTGGTATTTTTGATATATAGATGCAAAGTAAAAAGTAAAAAGCAAAGTAAAAACAAAGCAAGTATAAAAGTGATGGAGATTGATATGATGAGAATAGACCCAGGGGCCATAGGTTTCACTAGTGGCTTCTCTCAAGAGCATAAGTATTCTACGGTGGGTGAACAAATTACTGTTGAGCAATTGACAAAATTGAGCATAGTTATGAGTATATCTAGGTATGATCATGTATGTAGGCATCACGTCCGAGACAAGTAGATCGAAACGATTCTGCATCTACTACTATTACTCCACTCATCGACCGCTATCCAGCATGCATCTAGAGTATTAAGTTAAAAACAGAGTAACGCCTTAAGCAAGATGACATGATGTAGAGTAATAAATTCATGCAATATGATAAATACTTCATCTTGTTATCCTCGATGGCAACAATACACTACGTGCCTTGCAACCCTTTCTGTCACTGGGTAAGGACACCACAAGATTGAACCCAAAGCTATGCACTTCTCCCATTGCAAGAACTACCAATCTAGTTGGCCAAACCAAACGGATAATTCGAAGAGACTTGCAAAGATAACTCAATCATACATAAAAGAATTCATAGAAGATTCAAATATTATTCATAGATAAGCGGGATCATAAACCCATGATTCATCGATCTCAACAAACACACCACAAAAAGAAAATTACATCGAATAGATCTCCACAAGAGAGGGGGAGAACATTGTATTGAGATCCAAAAAGAGAGAAGAAGCCATCTAGCTACTAGCTATGGACCCGAAGGTCTGAAGTAAACTACACACACTTCATCGAGAGGCTATGGTGTTGATGTAGAAGCCTCCGTGGTGGATGCCTCTCCCATGGATCTCCAAACAGCCCCAAGATGGGATCTCGTGGATACAGGAAGTTGAGGCGATGGAATTAGGTTTTGGCTCAGATTCGATTGTTTGGGGGTAATGAGGTATATATAGGAGGAAGGAGTACGCTGCTGAGCAACAGGGGCCCACGAGGCAGGGGCGCGCCCACCCTCGTGACCGCCTCATATCCCTTGAGTAGGGTCCAAGTCTCCGGATCACGCTCAGTGAGAAAATCACGCTCAAGGTTTCATTCCGCTTGGACTCGCTTGATATTCTGCTTCTTCAAATACTGAAATAGGCAAAAAACAGCAATTCGGGTTGGGCCTCCGTAATAGGTTAGTCCCAAAAGTAATATAAAAGTGGAAAATAAAGCCCAATATAGTCCAAAACAGTAGATAAAGTAGCATGGAGCAATCAAAATTATAGATACGTTGGAGACGACGACATCCCCAAGCTTAATTCCTGCTCGTCCCCGAGTAGGTAAATGATAAAAGAGAATTTTTATGCGGAGGATACTTTGGCATAATTTCAATGTAAATCTTCTTAATCATGGTATGAATATTCAGATCCAAAAGATTCAAGACAAAAGTTCATATTGACATAAATAATAATAATACTTCAAGCATACTAACTAAGCAATTATGTCTTCTCAAAATAACATGGCCAAAGAAAGTTATCCCTACAAAATCATATAGTCTGGCTATGCTCCATCTTCCCCACACAAAATATTTAAATCATGCACAACCCCGATCACAAGCCAAGCAATTGTTTCATACTTTAACATTTTCAAAGCTTTTTCAATCTTCACGCAATACATGAGCGTGAGCCATGGATATAGCACTATAGGTGGAATAGAATGGTGGTTGTGGAGAAGACAAAAAGGGAGAAGATAGTCTCACATCAACTAGGAGTATCAACGGCGGGCTATGGAGATGCCCATCAATAGATATCAATATGAGTGAGTAGGGATTGCCATGCAACGGATGCACTAGAGCTTTAAGTATATGAAAGCTCAACAAAAGAAACTAATTGGTGTGCATCCAACTCGCTTGCTCACGAAGACCTAGGGCATTTGAGGAAGCCCATCATTGGAATATACAAGCCAAGTTCTATAATGAAAAATTCCCACTAGTATATGAAAGTGACAAATGAGAGACTCTCTATCATGAAGATCTTGGTGCTACTTGAAGCACAAGTGTGGTAAAAGGATAGTAACATTTTCCCTTCTATCTTTTTCTCTCATCTTTTTTCTTTGGGCCTTTTCTCTTTTTTATGGCCTCTTTTTTCTTTTCTCTTTTTTTTAAGTCTCATCCCGACTTGTGGGGGAATCATAGTCTCCATCATCCTTTCATCACTTGGGACAATGCTCTAATAATGATGATCATCACACTTTTAATTCTCTTACAACTCAACAATTACAGCTCGATACTTATAACAAAATAATACTCTATATGAATGCATCCGGCGGTGTACCGGGATATGCAATGAAACATGAGTGACATGTATGAAAGAATTATGAACGGTGGCTTTGCCACATATACGATGTCAACTACATGATCATGCTAGCAATATGACAATGATGGAGCGTGTCATAATAAACGGAACGGTGGAAAGTTGCATGCTCGAAATGGCTATGGAAATGCCATGATAGGTAGGTATGGTTGCTGTTTTGAGGAAGATATATGGTGGGTGTTGAAGGAAATATGCCCTAGAGGCAATAATAAAGTTATTATTTATTTCCTCATATCATGATAAATGTTTATTATTCATGCTAGAATTGTATTGACCGGAAACATGATACATGTGTGAATACATAGACAAACATATAGTCACTAGTATGCCTCTACTTGACTAGCTCATTAATCAAAGATGGTTATGTTTCCTAACCATAGACATGTGTTGTTATTTGATTAATAGGATCACATCATTAGGAGAATGATGTGATTGACATGACCCATTTCGTTAGCCTAGCACTTGATCGCTTAGTATATTGCTATTGCTTTCTTCATGACCTATACATGTTCCTGTAACTATGAGATTATGCAACTCCTGCTACTGAGGAACACTTTGGTGCTACCAAACGTCACAACGTGAATCGGGTGATTATAAAGGAGTACTACAGTGTGTCTCCAAAGGTACATGTTGGGTTGGCGATTTCGAGATTAGGTTTTGTCACTCCGATTGTCGGAGAGGTATCTCGGCCCTCTCGGTAATGCACATCACTATAAGCCTTGCAAGCAATGTAACTAATGAGTTAGTTACTAATGATGCATTACGTAACGAGTAAAGAGACTTGCCAAGAATGAGATTGAACTAGGTATTGATACCGACGATCAAATCTCGGCAAGTAACATACCGATGACAAAGGGAACAACGATGTTGTTATGCGGTTCGACCGATAAAGATCTTCAGAGATATGTAGGAACCAATATGGGCATCCAGGTTCCGCTATTGGTTATTGACCGAGAATAGTTCTAGGTCATGTCTACATAGTTCTCGAACTCGTAGGGTCCGCACGCTAACGCTACGATGACAGTTTTATTATGAGTTTATAAGTTTTGATGTACCAAGTTTGTTCGAGTCCCTGATGTGATCACGGACATGACGAGGAGTCTCAAATGGTCGAGACATAAAGATTGATATATTGAAGCCTATGTTTGACATCGAAGTGTTCCGTGAAATCGACATTTTACCGAGTACGGAGGTTACCGAACCCCCGGTAAGCTAATGGGCCTTAGTGGGCCTAGTGGAGAAAGAGGAGAAGGGGCCAAGGGCAGCCGCGCCTCCCCCAAGTCCTAATAGGACAAGGAGGGGGGCGCCTTTCCTTTTCCCCTCCTCCTTCCCCGAGTCCTAGTCCAACTAGGAAAGGGGGAGTCCTACTCCCTGGGAGTAGGACCTCCGCGCGCCTCCTAGGGCCGCCGCACTTCTTGCTCCTTTATATATGGGGCAGGGGCACCCCATGGAAACACAAGTTGATCTACGGATCGCTCTTTAGCTGCAGCGTGCCCCCTCCACCATATTCCACCTCGTCATATCGTCACGGAGTTTAGGCGGCCCCGCGCCGATAGAACATCATCATCGCCACCACGCTTCGCGCCGACGGAACTCATCCCCGACACTTTGCTGGATCGAGTCCGGGATCGCCATTGTAGCGACCGACCTCGATGGTCAAGTCTCGTGCTTCGTGTCAACCCCGATCGGTAATGCCGACACACACAAGATCAAGGATTTATAACAGAGTAGCAATCACACACTTATTACATCGAATGTCTCAAAAGAGAACTTATTACAATAATATGGCTTAAGGCCATCTAATGCGATAACAAATGAAGGCTTGGAAGATAAAGTGAGTCCATCAACTCCAAATGCATAACCGAGGTGCACGGAAACGACCTACCAATCCTTACTCCTCGTTCAAAAGTCTCGCAACATAATATGTTGCAGCCCAAAACGGGTCAAGACATGGAATATGCCGCAATGTAACACATAGAGAGTAATGGAAGAATAAGCTATACTACATGCATATATGGCAGGTGGAAAGCTCTATGGTTACAGCTTTTGCATAAAGCCAATTTTTCCCTATGTCAAAGGAATAAATTTTATTTTAACTATCATGGTGGTTGAAACATCATTGAGAAGGTATAACCCCAACTCAATCCCAATTAAAGTGATTAACAACCCAACAATATTAATTTAGAGTGATGAGATACATGTGAATACTCAAGTACTAGATACTCGAATTGTCCATAACCGGGACACGGCTAACCATGATTAGATTGTACACTCGCAGAGGTTTGCGACTTTTGCCCACAAGACTGATCGCCTCCGCTGGTTTCTCGTGACCGCATGGTGTTTGAGAAGCGGATGACCGAGACACGCTCTTTCGTAAACATTAACTCTCTACTCCTGGATAGATCATACCAAACCTATAAAACCCACTACCTGCTGATCTACCTCTTCGAGAGCTTCACGAATTTACTCAACTATGCTAGAGCCCATAATAGCTTGTGGCTGCACAAGGAAGTTTCTAGCATGAATAATCTCAGCCCTTTGAGCCTGGTGGCGGTCCTTTGAAGATCACACGGATACCCCGATTTCCAAAATAAAATGACAACACCGGGTTCCCAGTGCCTCAATCCACCCAGATGTGTATTTAAGTTGCCACCTTAAAGTAAACCATTAATTAACAATCTCACATCTGTCGTGAATATCTCTCAAACCCAAACCACGTCTACGAGCATAGCATGGCAATATAAGCAATACGTAGAAGTAACTCCCAAGGGTTTGATAGTAACAGGGAAATAGGTTCCTACCTCATTATCTACTTCCCAACCCACAAATTAATGACATCCTAATCATGAAATGTGTGAGGATTGAGCTAATGCATAAAACTGGGTATGAAAAGGTATGATCAAGTTTTACTTGCCTTGCTGAGGATCCGTGAATCCTAGAGACTCGTAGTAACACGCTTCGCACTCCGGGAATTCTATCGCAAGCAAACAATACATACATAAGCAACAAACAAAGATGCACAAACGGAACTTCAACTGAAAGAGGTTGACCGAGATTTCAACTTAAGAACTCCGTTTGCAAAAAGAATCAAACCAAACGGAACAACTAAACTCAAACGGCGAGAGAAACAAGGTCCGCTTACTAATCTGAACTAGAGTCAAATTTTACAAAGACAAAACTGGTTTAAGTTGGCTATTCGGAAAGAGGGTTTCGAGATGAAACTCCAGCGCTTGAATCGCCTCGATTCCGATAAACGAGCGAGAAGTTATACTAATTTGAACATTGGTTCGTAAATCAAATTAGAATAATCGCGAATAAAACCGATAAAAGAAAACGATTTAACGCCTAAACGAACTAACGCTCGTTAGCAGAAGCTAAACGATTTAACGGTTCTTAAAAACGAACGAACGGGTGAACGCTCAAAATAAATAAACCGAGAAATAAACCGATCTAATATAAAACGGCTAGGTTTTTTTTAAAACCAAGGGTTATTTAAAAAACCGGCGACGGGCTACCTCCGCGAGGTCGTCCGCGGGCGGGCGGCTGCCCGGGGGTCCGGGCGAGGGGCGGCGGCTCGCCGAGGGGGGGGGCGACGGCGCGGGAGGCGGCGGCGGCGGCGGGCGGCTGCTGCCTGGCTCGGCTCCTCCGGGTCCGGGCGGGCGGCGAGGGCGCGGTGGTGGCTAAGGGAGAGGGGGGCGATATAAAGAGGGGGCGACGTGGCTTGGAGGAGGGGGCAGGCGGTGGAGAGTCCGCCGACTCCATGTCCGCACGGGCAGCAAGGCCACAGGAGGCGGCGGCGGCGGCTGGGCCGGCTTGCTTGGCCGGGCCAAGGCCCACCGGTCAAGCGTTCTTTTTTTGTAAACATTCACCAAATTTGTAAAAATCCTAGAAAATAAATAAAATCTAAAATGCCAAAACAAGTTTTCTTTGCCTAAATAAAATATTTAGAACAAGATGAACTTTTCTTGGCCCCTAAAATGCAATTTTAAATATATGCAAATTTTTCTAGGAAAATAAAATTCCAAATAAATAAAATAAAATCCCAAATAATGATTTTAACATTTTCCTCCGTATTTCAATTATTTTTGGAGAAGTCATATTATCTCCTCTCGCTTATTGTTAAACATGAAATATTTTCCGAGAGAAAATACAAAATAAAAGTCCTCGCTTTTCATTATTTGATAAAATTCAAATATGAAAAAGGAAAATTCCAACTTCTCTCCGAGGGTCCTTGAGTTGCTTAGGATTTCGAGGATAGCAAATGAGAATGCAATAAAATATGATATGCATGGATGACTGTGATAACATGCCAAATTGAAAATTTGGGATGTTACAAACCTACCCCTTAAGATGAATCTCACCGAGATTCGGGTTGGCTAGAAAATAGGTGCGGATGGTCCTTGCGAATATCATCTTCTCGCCCCTGTGTGGCTTCCTCCTCGATATGGTGGCTCCACCAACTTTACAAAACTTGATAACTTTGTCGCTAGTGACTCGCTGTCCAAATCCAAAATCTTTACCGCTTCTCCTCATAAGTCAAATTACTATCCAACTGTATCACCTCTAGGGCACTGATCCTTTAACGGTATGTCGCCATCTCAGCGTGGCACTTCTTCAAGAGTGATACGTGAAACACATCGTGAACTCCCCGACAGTCCTTCGTAACTCCAGCTTGTAGGCAACTTCTCCCATTCGCTCCAAAACACGATAAGGTCCTACAAATCTTGGGGCTAACTTTCCTTTACTCCAAAACGCTTTCACCCTCGTGGGTGATACTGCAGATAGGTTCTGCCTCCGATTTCATAGGTTACTTCTCATGCTTTTGAATCACAGAACTCTTCCGCTCAGACTAAGCAATCTTTAGTCCTGCTCTCGATCGCTTTAACCTTCTCCTCCGAGTCCTAGATCAAATCTGGTCCAAACAACCGACAGTCTCCTACCTCATCCCACATCAATGGTGTTCTACATCCGCGTCCCAGACATCGCTCAACGGTGCCATCTTCAAACCGCCTAGTAGCTGTTGTTATATGAGAATTCTCAGACGGTAAATTTTCATCCCAACTAGATCCATAATCTAGCGCATGTGCTCTTAACATATCCTCCGTAATCTGGTTAACTCTCTCTCGTCTGTCCATCCGTCTGTGGGTGGAATGCGTATCAATTCCAACTGTACCCAAAGTCCGTGTAGTTGATGCCAAAACTTTGAAGTAAACCGTGTTCTCTATCCGACACGATGCTCCTCGAACTCCGTGCAAACATACGATCCTGGTCATATATATCTTGGCCAACTTGGCACTTGTATACGTTGTTTTCACCGGGATGAAGTGAGCTACTTTGGTCAAACGATCCACAACTACCCATATTGAATCATATCCCGCTTTGGTTCGGTAATCCAGGATAAAATCCATGCCAAGTTTGTCCCACTTCCATTCGGTATTGGCATAGCTGTAACAGTCCTGCTGGCTTTTGATGCTCGCCTTCACTCTCCGACATACATCGCAAACGGCTACATACTCGCAATATCCTTATTCATACCACCACCAAAACGCTCCTTCAAGTCCAAATACATCTTGGGGTTTCCGGTGAATCGAGTATGGTGAGTCATGGGCCCTTGAAGTATTATCTTCCGATCTCCAATTGTTGGGCACATAAATCCAATCCTCAAACCACAAGGTATCGTGGCTCATCCTCGCGAAAACCTTTGGCTTTTCCTTTGCCCATCTTTTCTTTTATCTCAGCAATCTCTTTATCCTCCTTTTGAGCGCCTCGAATCTTGTCTAACAAGGTCGATCAACCTCCATTGTCGCAAGAAAACCTCTCGAACAATCTCCAACCAAAGTTCCATAATATCCTCTCGCTAACTCCTTTGGCAGTCATCTACTTTCAATGATATTGGCATAACTCTTCCGACTCAAAGCGCCTGCTACGACGCTGGCCTTTCCCGGATGATAGTGTAGCTTCATGTCGTAATCCTTTATAAGTTCCAGCCATCTCCTCCGTCTCGAGGTTTAACTCCTTCGGTGAAAATGTACTTTAAACTCTTATGATCCGTGTACACATCACAACGGTTTCCCACAAGATAATGTCTCCGTGTCTTCAATGCATGTACTACACCGCTAACTCCAAATCATGCGTGGTATAGTTCAACTCATGAGGCTTCAGCTTGTCGTGAGGCATACGAAACAACTTTTTCGTCTCCGCATAAGAACACATCCAAGTCCCAAGCGAGAGGCATCACAATACACTTGAAACTCCTTATGTATATCCGCAATGTCAAGACTGGGCAGTAGTCAACCGCTTCTTCAACTCTTGGAAGCTTGTCTCACAATCCTCCGTCCATTTGAACTTGGTATCCTTCCTTAGCAATTCTGTCATTGGTTTAGCAATCTTGGAAAATTCTCAATGAATCTCCGATAATATCCCGCCACCAAGGAAATCGCGAATCTTGCCGATCAAGGGTGCCAACCATTCAAAGGATCGATCAATTTTATCGATCTATCGCTATACCTCTTCCGATATAACATGCCCAAGAAATCCAACCTCCTTCAACCAAAACTCGTGACTTGCTGAATTTGGCGATAACTGGTGTTCCCGAGTTTTCAAGAACCAAACGAGGTGTTCTCGCGTTCTCTTTGTTCTTCGAGTAAACCATAATATCATCGATAAACACCACAACAAACTTGTCCAAATACTCCATGAACACTTTGTTCATCATACTCATGAAATAGGCAGGGCGTTAGTCACCCAAACGACATGACAAAGATACTCATATAATCCATATCGTGGTGAATGCTGTCTTTGGTATATCCTTCTCTCGATCTTCAATCGATGGTATCCCGATCAGAGATCAATCTTAGAAAACACCTTAGTTCCTTGCAAATGATCAAACAGATCATTGATCATCGGTAAGGGATACTTTTTCTTTATTGTTACTTCATTCAGAGCTCGGTAATCAACAACCATCCTTAGGGATTTATCCTTCTTCTCCACCAAAAGTACTGGGCTCCCTAAGGTGATGAACTTCACTTAATGTAACCTTTCTCCAATAGCTCCTTGATCTGCTTCTTAATTTCTCCGATCATTTATGGGCATCCGATAGGGTCTTTGATATTGGCCATGTACCGGCATTAGTTCTGCGTAAACTCGATGTCTCGATCCGTGGCATGCCCGGTAACTCTTCCGGGAAAACATCCGGATAATCTTTCACTACATGTACTTCCTCTTGTACAACTCCCGTGAGGGTGTTCACTTGGCTCCTCCTAGGCACATGCCTAGATACATACTTAATCCTTTTTCCTCCGGGTGGTAAGATAAATCGACTTGCTAGCACACCAATACTTCTCCAAACTTTGACATCCAATCCATACCTAATATCACATCCAATCTCATGCGACTCCAAGATAATTAGGTCGACGGAAAACATGCGTACAATGATTAGGGTATCTGGTGCACCACTTGCTAGCCATGTACTCGCTCCAAAGTAGCTCACTAAAAGAGGGGTCCTAAGGGTCCGGGTTGGTAACTTAAACTTATCCACAAATCCCTTGATATGTATGAATGCAATGCACCAAGATTTAAAAGAACAATAGCGGTAAATGATCGAACCAAAAACTTACCTATTACCGCTGTCTGCCGTTTTTCAACTTCCTCCACGTTAACGTGGTTCACTTGACCTTTGTTGAATGGATTGGGCTTCTTCCCAGCCCCCATTTCCGCTTTCCATTCTTTACTTCAGGCAGTCGCTGGCATAGTGCCCTGCCTTCCCGCACTTAAAGCAAATAACTTGGCTCAAGTCTCTCTTGGCGGTGTGGCTGGGTTCGAGCGATTTTTTTTATTGTTGGCTGCATTTCCATTCCCATTCTTCGCACCATTATGCGATCCTCCTCCAAAGATGGTTATGTCCTCCATGGTTATGAACTAGTCCTCCCGAGTTCGAGGTTGCTTAGGCTTCCGTGAGCTCCCGAGTTATACTTCCCTTGTCCATACTTCCTCTTACGACTCTCAATTTGTCGCTGCTTCCTTCAATCATTAGGGCCTTATCTACCAACTCCCGGTAGTTGTTGAAAGTTGCCACCATCAACTTCATACTCATCTCATCGCTCAACCTTCCATAAACTTCTCTTGCTTCGCGCATCTGTGGCCACATCATCGGGGCATAGCGTGATAACTTGCTAACTCATCCACGCATCGAGCCACAAGACGATTCTTCGGGCGTAAGTTGCGGAACTCACGCTTTTTATCTCGCATGGCTCCAGCTTGAAACATGGGCCGTATGCGAAAAGCTTGTTGAACTGGTCCCAAGTGACATTGGCTATAGGAAAAGTAGCCGTAATTCTCCCACCATGCGGCTGCTGGTCCATCCAATTGATGTGCGGCAAAGCGCACTCTTTCAAAGATCCGTGCATCCCGCGTGGTTAACTCCTTCCAATACGGCGAACCAGTCATTCAGAATTATTGGCTCGGTGTTACCGAAAACACCGCGGTTGTAACCTTAGAAAACGGGCTAAATTGTCCACCGTGGCGGGTTGTTGTTGTTGTTGTTGTTGGCATTGCCTCGGTTCTCAACTAGCAATTGCATCAATGCATTCTCGCTGTTGGATCAACTGAGTGAGCTCCGTGGGAAAACAAAACCGGGTCACGCCTCGTGGCATCTCAAGGTTTAGATGGGAGAGATTTAGAATAGAAAGAGGTCTAGTGAGAAAACACTACCCATATGCACATGAGGCAAACACACATTCATTCAATCAAGCAAGCAAGGGCATACAAAACGATCTAGGACTATCGTGATAAGTGCTCAACTACTACTAGTTACATGGGGAAATACTACTATTATATGGTGGTCATCTAGAAATTTTGATCGGTGGAAGACTCCATGATGTCTCGCTCCAGCTTCGCTTTCATAGTCATCATAACTTGGATCTGAGTCGGTGTCGCCGATGATGATGTAGTTGTCCGGACAAGCGGATCTTCTTCCTCTTCTTGCTCCTCTTCCTTGGGTGCTGGTCCTCCCATGAAGACTCCGATCTTCTTGACTAGGTCGCCGTCTTCTCCAGAGTATTTTGATTTCTTCCTCATATCCATCGCGTAGACTTGAGTTCTTCCTCCAGCTCGATGATCTTAGTTTTCCTTCTTCAAATCCATCATGTCTCAAGCACATCCGGTTCTCATGACGCCGAATGTGCTGGTTTAGTTCCCGGATGTAGGCTGCAATGGATCTATCCTTCTTGGTGCTGATTACTTCCCATTCTCGCCCCGGCGCCCACATATTTGGTATATGGGGTCTTTAAGCTCCTTATCGAGACTTCTCCAATGCGCCCCATGGTAATGTGAGCTGCCATACTCTTTCCCAAACTCCATGTTGGTGCATTGAAAACACATACTATGGGCTCCGTGTTGGCGCAAACGTCCTTCCGGAACTAGAGCTTGAATCTTCCAAGATTCTTCTTCTCGGTAAGGTGGCGCTTGTACGTCCCTTGAAGCTTGGTATTCCAATATTCAGGTACCTAGTGACTTCCTTCAAGTGGCGCCCAAAAGGTGTGTCTTCATCCGTTGTGTAAACTTGTACTTCATCTCTGCTGCTCTAAAGAGGGAAAATGGAGAGGGGCAGAAATGAGAAGAGAGGAGGACCTATTGTTTTATCTTAGTGGTCGTGTCCTACACTCAGCGCAGTGCTCGATACCATCTTGTAGCGACCTGACCTCAGATGGTCAAGTCTTCGTGCTTCGTGTCATCCTCGGATCGGTAATGCCGACACACACAAGATCAAGGATTTATAACAGAGTAGCAATCACACACTTATTACATCGAATGTCTCAAAAGAGAACTTATTACAATAATATGGCTTAAGGCCATCTAATGCGATAACATCGAAGGCTTGGAAGATAAAATGAGTCCATCAACTCCAGCTGCATAACTGAGCTGCACGGCAACGACCTACCAACTTACCTCGTTCAAAAGTCTGCAACATAATATGTTGCAGCCCGAAACGGGTCAGCACATGGAATATGCCGCAATGTAACACATAGAGAGTAATGAAAGAATAAGCTATACTACATGCATATATGGCTGGTGGAAAGTGTTGGGGAACGAGCAGAAATTCAAAATTTTCCTACGGTCACCAAGATCTATCTATGGAGAAACTAGCAACGAGGGAAGGAGAGTGCATCTACATACCCTTGTAGATCGCTAAGCGGAAGCGCTCAAGAGAACGGGGTTGAAGGAGTCGATTGTCAGTGATCCAAATCACCGAGATCCTAGTGCCGAACGGATGGCACCTCCGCTCAACACACGTGACAGCCCGGTGACGCCTCCCATGCCTTGATCCAGCAAGGAGAGAGGGAGAGGTTGGGGAAGACTACATCCAGCAGCAGCACAACGGCGTGGTGGTGGTGGAGGAGCGTGGCATCCTGCAGGCTTCGCCAAGCACCACGGGAGAGGAGGAGAAAGAGAGGTAGGGCTGCGCCAACAGAGAAGAACTTCGTGTGTTGGGCTGCCCTTTGCCTCCACTATATATAGGGGGAGAGGGGGGGGGCTGCACCCCCACCAAGGGTTCCACCCCTAGGGGCAGCGGCCAACCCTAGATCCCATCTAGGGGGCGGCCAAGGGGAGGAGTGCCTTCCAAGTCAAGTGGAGGCCCTCCCCTTAGGGTTTCCCTTCCCATGCGCATGGGCCTTATGGGGCTGGTGCCCCGGCCCATTAAGGCTAGGGCGCCCCTCACAGCCCATGCTGTTGTATTGACGTAGGAACATTTTCCGACCACCGACCATTCCGAACTCCTCGTGACGTCCGAGATCTCATCCGGACCAACAACATTTGGTAACCACATACAAACTTCCTTTATAACCCTAGCGCCATCGAACCTTAAGTGTGTAGACCCTACGTGTTCGGGAACCATGCGCATATGACCGAGACGTTTCTCCACTAATAACCAACAGCGGATCTGGATACCCATGTTGGTCTTACATGTTCCACGATGATCTCATCGGATGAACCACAATGTCAAGTACTCAATCGATCCCGTGATACAATTCCTTTGTCTAGCGGTATTATACTTGCCCGAGATTCGATCATCGTATCCCGATACCTTGTTCAATCTCGCTATCGCAAGTCTCTTTACTGCTCCAGAACACATCATCCCGTGATCAACCCCTTGGTCACATTGTGCACATTATGATGATGTCCTACCGAGTTGGCCCAGAGATACCTCTCCGCTTACACGGAGTGACAAATCCTAGCCTCGATTCATGCCAACCCAATGTAAACTTTCGAGATACCTATAGTGCACCTTTATAGCCACCCAGTTATGTTGTGACGCTTGGTACACCCAAAGCATTCCTACGGCATCCGGAGTTGCACAATCTCATGGTCTAAGGAAATGATACTTGACATTAGAAAAGCTTTAGCATACTAACTACGCATCTTTGTGCTAGGCTTAGGATTGTCTTGTCCATCACATCATTCTCCAAATGATGTGATCCCGCTATCAACGACATCCAATGTCCATGGTCGTGAAACCGTAACCATCTGCTGATCAACGAGCTAGTCAACTAGAGTCTTACTAGGACATGGTGTTGTCTATGTATCCACACATGTATCCGAGTTTCCTATCAATACAATTATAGCATGGATAATAAACGATTATCATGAACAAGGAAATATAATAATAACTAATTTATTATTGCCTCTAGGCATATTTCCAACAGTCTCCCACTTGCACTAGAGTCAATAATCTAGTTCACATCGCTATGTGAGTTAACACTCATAGGTCACATCTCCATGTGACCAACATCCAAGAGTTTACTAGTGTCACTAAACTAGTTCACATCATCATGTGATTAAGACTCAATGAGTTCTGGGTTTGATCATGTTTTGCTTGTGAGAGAGGTTTTAGTCAAAGGGTCTGCAACATTCAGATCCGTATGTACTTCGCAAATCTCTATGTCATATTGTAAATGTCGCCTCCGCTCCACTTGGAGCTATTCCAAATGGTTGCTCCACTATACGATCCGTTTGCTACTCAGAGTCACTCAGATAGGTGTTAAGCTTGCATCGACGCAACTCTTTACGTCGCACTCTTTATCACCTCCATAACCGAGAAACATGTCCTTATTTACTCCAAGGACAATTTTGATCGCTGTCCAATGATCCATTCCCTGATCACTTTGTACCCCTTGCCGCACTCATGGCAAGGCACACTTCTAGTGCGGTACACGATAGCATACCATGAGCCTATGTCTGAAGCATAGGGACGCACCTTCGCCCTTTCTCTCTCTTCGCCGTGGTCGAGCTTTAACTCTTAACTTCATACCTTACAACTCGTGCAAGAACTCCTTCTTGATCGATCCATCTTGAACACCTTCAAGATCATGTCAAGGTATGTGCTCATTTGAAAGTACCATTTAGCGCTTTTTATCTATCCTCATAGATCTTGATGCTCAATGTTCAAGCAGCTTAATTCAGGTTTTCTATTGAAAACACTTTTCAAATAACCCTATATGCTTTCCAGAATTCTACATCATTTCCGATCAACAATATGTCATTCACATATACTTATCGAAATTCTATAGTGCTCCCACTCACTTCTTTGGAAATACAAGTTTCACAAACTTTGTATAAACCCAAAATCTTTGATTATCTCATCAAAGCGCATATTCCAACTCCGAGATGCTTACTCCAGTCTTTAGAAGGATTGTGGAGCTTTGCATACTTGTTAGCATCTTTCAGATTGACAAAACCTTCTGTTGTATCACATACAACCTTTCCTCAAGTATAACGTCGAGGAAACAATGTTTTGACATCCTATATGCAAGATTTCATCAATCATGTAGTAATTGCTAATCCAATTCCAATAGACTCCTAGCATCGCTACGAGTGAGAAAGCCTCACCGTAGTCAACTCCTTGAACTTGTCGGAAAACATCTTTAACGACAAGTCGAGCTTTCTTAATGGTGATACTTACCATCATTGTCCGCCTTCCTTTAAAATCCATCTTTACCCAACGCCCCACGACCATCAAGTATTTCTTCCAAAGTCATGGATCCTCTCTCGGATGTTATGGCCTTGATCCATTCGCTGGAACCGGGCCACCATCGCTTCTTCATAGCTCAGAGGTTCATTGTTGTCAGCAACATGACCTTCAAGACAGGATTATCGCACCACCCGTAAGTAGTACGCATCCTTGTCACCCCACGAGGTACGGTAGTGACTTGATCCAAAACTTCATGATCACTATCATAAGCTTCTACTTCAATTGGTGTAGGCGCCACAGGAACAACTTCATGTGCCCTGCTACACACTTGTTGAAGTGACGATTCAATAACCTCATAAAGTCTCCACCATCCTCCCACTCAATTCTTTCGAGAGAAACTTTTCTCGGGAAAGGACCTAATTCTAGAAACAATCCTTTTTGCTTCCGGAACTGAGACTGGAGGTATATCCAACTATTTTGGGTGTCCTATGAAGAAGCATTTTATCCGCTTTGGGTTCGAGCTTATCAACCTGAAACTTTTTCACATAAGCGTCGCAGCCCCAAACTTTTAAGAAACGACAATTTAGGTTTCTCCAAACCATAGTTCAAACGGTGTCGTCTCAACGGAATTACGTGGTGCCCTATTAAAGTGAGTGTGGTTGTCTCTAATGCCTAACCCATGAACGATAGTGGTAATTCGATAAGAGACATCATGGTACGCATCATATCCAATAGGGTGCAACTATGATGTTTGGACACACCATCACACTATGGTGTTCCAGCGTATTTATTGTGAAACAATTTCCACAATGTCTTAATTATGCGTACAAAGCTCAGAACTCAGATACTCATCTCTATGATCATACCATAGACATTTTATCCTCTTGTCACGATGATCTTCAACTTCACTCAAAATTACTTGAACCATTCAATAATTCAGACTTGTGTTTCATCAAGTAAATACACTCAAGATTCACTCAAATCATCCGTGAAGTAAGAACATAACGATATTCATCAGATGCCTCAAGACTCATTGACTGCACACATCAAAATGTGTTACTTCCAACAAGTTGCTATCTTGTTCCATCTTATCAAACCGAGGCTTTTCACCATTTTGCCCATGTGGTATGATTTGCATATCTCAAGTGATTCAAAATCAAGTGAGTCCAAACGATCCATCTGCATGGAGTTTCTTCATGCAGATACACCAATAGACATGGTTCGTGATGTCTCAAACTATTCAAAACGAGTGAGTCCAAAGATCCATCAACATGGAGCTTCTTCATGCTTTTATACCAATATGACTTACATGGCAAAGGCCACAAGTAAGTGGTACCATCATTACTATCTTATATCTTTTGGCATGAAAATGTGTATTACTATGATCGAGATTCAATAAACCATTCCTTTAGGTGCAAGACCATTGAAGGTATCATTCAAATAAATGAGTAAGCATTATTCTCCTTAAATGAATAATCAGACATGATAGACATAATCCAATCATGTCTATGCTCAACGCAAACACCAAATAACAATTATTTAGGTTTAACACCAATCTTGATGGTAGAGGGAGCGCATGATGCTTGATCACATCAACCTTGGAAACACTTCCAACACATATCGTCACCACCTTTAGCTAGTCTCCGCTTATTCCGTAGCTTTTATTTCAAGTTACTAACACTTAGCAACCGAACCGTATCTAATACCCGGTGCTACTAGGAGTACTAGTAAAGTACACATTAACATAATGTATATCCAATATACTTCTATCGACCTTGCCAGCCTTCTTATCTACCAAGTATCTAGGGTAATCCTGCTCCAAAGGGCTGTTCCCTTATAATGTAAGCACTTAGTATCGGGTTTGGGTTCAACCTTGGGTTTCTTCACTTAGAGCAGCAGCTGATTTTCCGCTTCATGAAGTATCCTTCTTTCCTTGGCCTTCTTGAAACTAGTGGTTTACCAACCATCAACAATTGATGATCCATCTTGATTTCTACTTTCATGTGTCAAACATCGCAAATATCTCAAGGATCATCATATCTATCCCTCGATATGTTATAGTTCATCACGAAGCTCTAGAAGCTTGGTGGCAATGACTTTGGAGAAACATCACTATCTCATCGGAAGATCAACTCCCACTGATTCAAGTGATTGTTGCACTCAGACAATCTGAGCACAAGCTCAACGATTGAGCTTTTCTCCCTTAGTTTGCAGGCTAAGAAAATCGCCGGAGGTATTATACCTCTTGACGGGCATGAGCCCGAAATCCCAATTTCAGCCCTCAAACATCTCATATGTTCCGCGACGCTTCAAAATGTCTTTGGTGCCTCAACTCTAAACCGCTTAACCGAACTATCACGTAGTTATCAAAACGCGTATGTCCGATGTTCGCAACATCCACGCACGACGCTTAGGGTTCGCACACCGAGCAGTGCATTAAGGACATAAGCTTTCATCGATCGCATAATCGCTACTCTCAACTTTCAACTACATTTTCTAGGAACATATCTAAAACAAAGGAACTAAAGTGCGAGCCATTTACATAATTTGCAAAGATCTTTGACTATGTTCAGGATAATTAAGTTCATCTTATGAACTCCCACCGATAGACATCCTCTAGTCATCTAAGTGATTACATGATCCGAGTCAACTCAGGCCGTGTCCGATCATCACGTGAGACGGACTAGTCATCATCGGTGAACATCTTCATGTTGATCGATTCACCATACGACTCATGCTCGACCTTTCGGTCTCTTGTGTTCCGAGGCCATTTCTGTACATGCTAGGCTCGCAAGTCAACCTAAGTGTTTCATGGTGTAAATCTGGCTTACACCCGCTGTATGTGAACGTAAGAATCTATCACACCCGATCATCACGTGGTGCTTCAAACGATTTAACTTTCGCAACGGTGCACAATTAGGGGAACATTTTCTTGAAATTTTAATGAGGGATCATCTTATTTACTACCGCTGTTCTAAGCAAATAAGATGCATAAACATGATAAACATCACATGCAATCAAATAGTGACATGATAGGGCCAATATCATTTTGCTCCTTTTGATCTCCATCTTCGGGCTCCATGATCATCATCGTCACCGCATGACACCATGATCTCCATCATCATGATCTCCATCATCGTGTTCCATGAAGTTGTCTCGCCAACTTATTACTTCTACTACTATGGCTACCGTTAGCAATAAAGTAAAGTAATTACATGGCGTTGTTCAATGACACGCATGTCATACAATAAATTAAGACAACTTCTATGGTTCTCGCCGTTGTCATACTCATCGACATGCAAGTCGTGATTCCTATTACAAGAACATGATCAATCTCATACATCACATATCATTCATCACATTCTTCTTGGCCATATCACATCACATAGCATACCCTGCAAAAACAAGTTAGACGCCCTCTAATTGTTGTTGCATGTTTTACGTGGCTGCTATGGGTTTCTAGCAAGAACGCTTACCTACGCAAAACCACAACGTGATATGCCAATTGCTATTTACCCTTCATAAGGACCCTTTTCATCGAATCCGCTCCGACTAAAGTTGGAGAGATCGGCACCCGCTAGCCACCTTATGCACCAAGTGCATGTCACCGGTGGAACCTGCCTCACGAAGTGTACGTAAGGTCGGTCCGGCCGCTTCATCCCACAATACCGCCAAAACAAGATTGGACTAGTAACGGTAAGCATATTGAACAAAATCAACGCCCACAACTACTTTGTGTTCCACTCGCAAAGGATCTACGCAATAGACCTAGCTCATGATGCCACCGCTGGGGAACGAGCAGAAATTCAAAGTTTTCCCACGTGTCACCAAGATCTATCTATGGAGAAACTAGCAACGAGGGAAGGAGAATGCATCTACATACCCTTGTAGATCGCTAAGCAAGCTGCTCAAGAGAACGGGGTTGAAGGAGTCGACTCATCGTGATCCAAATCATCGGAGATCCTAGTGCCGAACGGACGCACCTCCGCTGCTCAACACACATACAGCCCGGTGACGCCTCCCAAGCCTTGATCCAGCAAGGAGAGAGGGAGAGGTTGGGGAAGACTCCATCCAGCAGCAGCACAACGGGCAGGGTGGTGGAGGAGCATGGCAATCCCAGTGGCTTTGCCAAGCACCACGAGAGAGGAGGAGAAAGAGAGGTAGGGCTGCGCCAACAGAGAAGAACTTCGTGTGTTGGGCTGCCCTTTGCCTCCACTATATATAGGGGAGAGGGGGCTGCACCCCACCTAGGGTTCCACCCTAGGGCGGCGGCCAACCCTAGATCCCATCTAGGGGCAGCTAAGGGGGAGGAGGCCTCCCAAGTCAAGTGGAGGCCCTCCCCTTAGGGTTTCCCTCTCCCATGCTCATGGGCCTAGGGGGCTGGTGCCCCGCCCATTAAGGCTAGGGCGCCTCACAGCCCATGCTGCTGTATTGACGTGGGGAACATTTTCCGACCTCCGCACCATTCCGAACTCCTCGTGACGTCCGAGATCTCATCCGGACTCAACAACATTCGCAACTACATACAAACTTCCTTTATAACCCTAGCGCCATCGAACCTTATGTGTAGACTCTACGGGTTCGGGAACCATGCGCATATGACCGAGACGTTTCCCGTCAATAACCAACAGCGGATCTGATACCCATGTTGGCTCCTACATGTTCCACGATGATCTCATCGATGAACCACAATGTCAAGTACTCAATCGATCCCGTGATACAATTCCTTTTGTCTAGCGGTATTATACTTGCCCAAGATTCGATCGTCAGTATCCCGATACCTTGTTCAATCTCGCTACGCAAGTCTCTTTACTCGCTCAGAACACATCATCCCGTGATCAACCCTTGGTCACATTGTGCACATTATGATGATGTCCTACCGAAGTTGGCCCAGAGATACCTCTCCGCTTATACGGAGGACAAATCCCAGATCGATTTGTGCCAACCCAATGACACTTTCGAGATACCTGTAGTGCACCTTTATAGCCACCCGCCACGCCAGACTTGGTACACCCAAAGCATTCCTACGGCATCCGGGAGTTGCACAATCTCATGGTCTAAGGAAATGATACTTGACATTAGAAAAGCTTTAGCATACAAACTACGATCTTTGTGCTAGGCTTAGGATTGTCTTGTCCATCACATCATTCTCCAAATGATGTGATCCCGCTATCAACGATATCCAATGTCCATGGTCGTGAAACCGTAACCATCTGCTGATCAACGAGCTAGTCAACTAGAGGCTTACTAGGACAAGGTGTTGTCTATGTATCCACACATGTATCTGAGTTTCCTATCAATACAATTATAGCATGGATAATAAAGGATTATCATGAACAAGGAAATATAATAATAACTAATTTATTATTGCCTCTAGGCATATTTCCAATGTAAAGCTCTATGGTTACAGCTTTTGCATAAAGCCAATTTTTCCCTATGTCAAAGGAATAAATTTTATTTTAACTATCATGGTGGTTGAAACATCATTGAGAAGGTATAACCCCAACTCAATCCCAATTAAAGTGATTAACAACCCAACAATATTAATTTAGGGTGATGAGATACATGTGAATACTCAAGTACTAGATAATCAGAATTGTCCATAACCGGGGACACGGCTAACCATGATTAGATTGTACACTCTGCAGAGGTTTGCGACTTTTCCCCACAAGACTCGACGCCTCCGCTGGTTTCTCGTGACCGCATGGTGTTTGAGAAGCGGATGACCGAGACACATTTTCGTAAACATTAACTCTCTACTCCTGATAGATCATACCAAACCTATAAAACCCACTACCGCTGATCTACCTCTTCGAGAGCTTCACGAACTTACTCAACTATGCTAGAGCCCATAATAGCTTGTGGCTGCACATGGAAGTTTCTAGCATGAATAATCTCAGCCCCTTTGAGCCTGGTGGCGGTCCTTAGGAAGATCACACGGATACCCCGGATTTCCAAAATAAAATGACAACACTGGTTCCCTGTGCCTCAATCCACCCAGATGTGTATTTAAGTTGCCATCTTAAAGTAAACTATTAATTAAGAATCTCACATATGTCGTGAATATCTCTCAAACCCAAACCACGCCTACGAGCATAGCATGGGAATATAAGCAATACGTAGAAGTAACTCAAGGGTTTGATAGTAACAGGCAATAGGTTAATGACATCCTAATCATGCAATGTGTGAGGACTGAGCTAATGCATAAAACTGGGTATGAAAAGGTATGATCAAGTGTTACTTGCCTTGTCGACGCATCCGTGAATCCTAGAGACTCAGAGTAACACGCTCGCACCGGGAATTCTATCGCAAGCAAACAATACATACATAAGCAACAAACAAAGATGCACAAACGAAACTTCAACTGAAAGAGGTTGACCGGAGATTTCAACTTAAGAACTCCGGTTTGCCAAAAAGAATCAAACCAAACGGAACAAGGAAACTCAAACGGCGAGAGAAACAAGGTCCGTTTACTAGTCTGAACTAGAGTTAAATTTTACAAAGACAAAAACTGGTTTAAGTTGCCTATTCGGAAAGAGGGTTTCGAGATGAAACTTTAGGCGCTTGAATCGCCTGATTCCGATAAACGAGCGAAAAGTTATACTAATTTGAACATTGGTTCGTAAATCGAAATCGAATAATCGCGAATAAACCGATAAAAGAAAACGATTTAACGCCTAAACGAACAAACGCTCGTTAGCGGAAGCTAAACGATTTAACGGTTTAAAAACGAGCTTAACGGGTGAACGCTTCAAAATAAATAAACCGGAAATAAAACCGATCTAATATAATAAACGGCTAGGGTTTTTTTAAACCAAGGGTTATTTTAAAAACCGGCGATGGGGCTACCTCCCGCGAGGTCGCTCGGGCGGGCGGGCGGTTGCCCAAGCTGGGTCCGCGAGGGCGGCGGCTCGGCGAGGGGGGGGCGACGCACGGGAGGCGGCGGCGGCGGCGGGCGGCTGCTGCCTGGCCTGGCCTCCCGGTCCCAAGGCGGGCGGCGAGGCGTGGTGGTGGCTAAGGGAGAGGGGGGTATAAAGAGGGGGCGACGTGGCTTGGAGGAGGGGCAGGGGCGATGGAGAGTCCGGCTCAGACTCATGTCCAAGGCAAGGCGGCGGCGCTGCTGCAGGAGGCGACGCATGCTACTTGGCTGCTCACGGGTCATTGCTATTCACGGGCAAGCGGTTCCTTTTTTTAACATTCCACTAAATTTGTAAAAATCCTAGAAAAATAAATAAAATCTAAAATGCCAAAACAAGTTTTTGCCTAAATAAAATATTTAGAACAAGATGAACTTTTCTTGGCCCCTAAAATGCAATTTTAAATATATGCAAATTTTTCTAGGCAAATAAAAATTCCAAATAAATAAAATAAAATCCCAAATAATGATTTTAACATTTTCCTCCGTATTTCAATTATTTTGGAGAAGTCATATTATCTCCTCTCGCTTATTGTTAAACATGAAATATTTTCCGGAGAGAAAATACAAAAATCCAAAATCCTCGCTCTTCATTATTTGATAAAATTCAAATATGAAAATCGGAAAATCCCCAACTTCTCCGAGGGTCCTTGAGTTGCTTAGGATTTCGAGGATAGCAAATGAGAATGCAATAAAATATGATATGCATGCATGACCTGTGTATAACATGCCAAATTGAAAATTTGGGATGTTACAGTCATCGAGTTGAACGTGTGCTGAACTCGGAGGTGCCGTACGTTCGGTACTTGGATCGGTCGAATCGTGAAGACGCACGACTACATCAACCGCTGTTGTCATAGCGCTCCGCTTACGGCCCACGAGGGTACGTGGACAATACTTCCTCTCGCTGTTATGCATCACCATGATCTCGCAAAGCGAGGGAAATTTTTGAAATTACTACGCTCCCCAACAAAGGGCATCCGAGCCTGGTTTTATGCGAGATGTCATATGCACAAGTAGAACACAAGTGAGTTGTGGGCGATATAAGTCATACGCTTACCAGCATGTCATACTTTGGTTCAGCGGTATTGTGAGATGAAGCGCCCGACCGACATTACGCCAGACGCTTACGCGAGACTGGTTTCACTGCTATGCAGCACTCGCGCTTAAAGGTGACCGGCGGGTGTCTGCTGCTCTCTCACTTTAGTTGAACTGAAAAGCATACGCCCGTCCTTGCGAAGGTTAAAACAGCACCAACTTGACAAACTATCGCTGTGGTTTTGATGCGAGGTAAGAACGGTTCTTGCTCAGCCCGTAGCAGCCACGTAAAATTTGCAACAACAAAGTAGAGGACGCCTAACTTGTTTTTGCAGGCATGTTGTGATGTGATATGGTCAAGACGTGATGCTATATTTTATTGTATGAGATGATCATGTTTTGTAACCAAAGTAATCGCAATCGGCAGGAGCCATATGGTTGTCGCTTATTGTATGAAATGCAACGCTCGTAATGCTTTACTTTATCACTAAGCGGTAGCGATAGTCGAGAAGCATAAGATTGGCGAGACGACAACGATGCTATGATGGAGATCAAGGTGTCGCTACCGGTGACGATGGTGATCAGACGGTGCTTCGAGATGGAGATCACAAGCACAAGATGATGATGGCCATATCATATCACTTATATTGATTGCATGTGATGTTTATCCTTTATGCATCTTATCTTTCTTTGATTGACGGTAGCATTTTAAGATGATCTCTCACTAAAATTATCAAGAAGTGTTCTCCCGAGTATGCACCGCTATGAAAGTTCTTCGTGGCCGAGACACCACGTGATGATCGGGTGATAGGCTCTACGCTCAAATACAACGGTGCAAAACAGTTATGCACGCGAATACTCAAAGTTAAACTTGACGAGCCTAGCATATAACAGATATGGCCTCGAACACGGAGACCGAAGGTCGAGCGTGAATCATATACTAGATATGATCAACATATTGATGTTCACCGCTGAAACTACTCCATCTCACGTGACGATCGGACATGGTGTAGTTAATATGGATCACGAATCACTTAGAAGATTAGAGGATGTCTATCTAAGTGGGAGTTCTTAAGTAATATGATTAATTGAACTTAAATTTATCATGAACTTAGTACCGATAGTATTTTGCTTGTCTATGTTTATCGTAGATAGATGGCTCGTGCTATTGTTTAGTTGAATTTTAATGCGCTCTTGAGAAAGCAAAGTTGAAAGATGATGGTAGCAATTACACGGATCGGGTCCGTGAATCTGAGGATTATCCTCATTGCTGCACGTAAGAATTACGCCCCGAAGCACCGCTGGGTGCCAGTGCGTCAGCCGATGTAACCGACGACGCTAAGAACGTCTCGCAGAGCAAAGCTGATGACTACTCGATAGTTCAGGTGCCATGCTTTACGGCTTAGAACCGGCCTTCAACGACGCCTTGAACGCATGGAGCATATGAGATGTTCCAGAGTTGAAGTTAATATTTCAAGCAAATGCCCGGATTAAGAGATATGAAGTCTCCAATAAGTTCTATAGCTGCAAGATGGAGGAGAATAGTTCACAAGGAACACATACTCAAAATGTCCGGGTATAATAATCACTTGATTCAACCGGGAGTTAATCTTCCTGATGATAGTGTCATTGATGAATTCTTCAATCACCGCCACCAAGCTACAAGAGCTTCGTGATGAACTATAATATGCAAGGGATGGACAAGTCTATTCCCGAGCTCTTCGCAATGCTAAAAGTCACCGAGGTAGAAATCAAAAGGAGCATCAAGTGTTGATGGTTAACAAGACCACCAGCCAAGAAAAGAGCAAAGGGAAGAAGAAGGAACTTCAAGAAGAACAGCAAACAAGTTGTTGCTCAAGAGAAGAAACCCAAGTCTGACCTAAGCTCGAGACTCAAGCTTCTACCGCAAGCGATCGACATCGAAGCGGAACTGCCCCAAGTATTTGGCGGATAAGAAGGATGGCAAAGTAAACAAAGGTATATATGATATACATGTTATTGATGTGTACCTTACTAATACTCGCAGAGTACCGGTATTTGATACTGGTTCTGCTAATATTTGCAACTCAAACAGAACTACGGATTGCGTAAGATTGGCTAAGGACGAGGTGACGATGCGCATGGGAAATGGTTCCAAAGTCGATGTGATCGCGGTCGGCACGCTACCTCTACATCTACCATCGGGATTAGTTTTATACCTAAATAATTGTTATTTGGTGCCGCCATACATGAACATTATATCCGGATCTTGTTTGATGCGAGACGGTTATTCATTTAAGTCGAGAATAATGGTTGTTCTATTTATATGAATAATATCTTTTATGGTCATGCACCCTTGAAGAGTGGTCTATTTTATTGAATCTCGATAGTAGTAATACACATATTCATAGTGTTGAAACCAAAAGATGCAGAGTTCATAATGATAGTGCAACTTATTTGTGGCACTGCCGCTTAGGTCATATCGGTGTAAAGCGATGAAGAAACTCCATATTGATGGACTTTGAATCACTTGATTATGAATCACTTGGTACTTGCATACCGTGTCTCATGGGCAAGATGACTAAAACGCCGCTTCTCCGAACTACGGAGCGAGCAACTGATTTGTTGGAAATCATACATACCGATGTTTGTGGTCCAATGAATGTTTAGGTCATATGGGTATCGTTATTTTCTCACCTTCACAGATGATTTGAGCAGATATGGGTATATCTACTTAATGAAACACAAATCTGAAACATTTGAAAAGTTCAAAGAATTTCAGAGTGAAGTGGAAAATCATCGTAACAAGAAAATAAAATTTCTACGATCTGATCGTGGAGGAGAATATTTGAGTTATGAGTTTGGTTTACATTTGAAACAATGCGAATATTTTCAAGAACTCACGCCACCCGAACACCACAACGAAATGGTGTGTCCGAACGTCAGAATCGTATTTTTACTAGATATGGTGCGATCTATGATGTCTCTTATCGATTTACCGCTATCATTTTGGGGTTATGCTTTAGAGACGGCCGATTCACGCTAAATAGGGCACCATCAAAACCGCTGAGACGACGCCATGAACTGTGGTTTGGCAAGAAACCAAAGTTGTCGCTTTCTTAAAGTTTGGGGCTGCGATGCTTATGTGAAGAAACTTCAACCGATAAGCTCGAACCCAAATCGGAGAAATGTGTCTTCACACGATACCCAAAGGAGACTTTGGGTACACCTTCTATCGCATATCTCAAGGCAAGATTTTCGTTGTTAAATTCGGATCCTTTCTAGAAAAGAGTTTCTCTCAAAGAAGTGAGGGAGGAAAGTAGAACTTGATGAGATAATCAGATTCGCTTCCTCGATTGAAAGTAGTTCATCACAAGAACCGTTCCGTGACAACTACACCAATTAGTGAGGAAGCTAATGATATTGATCATGAAACTTCAGATCAAGTTCTACTGAACTTCAGAGGTCAACCAGAGTAAGATCCGCACTGAGTGGTACGGTAATCCTATTCGAAGTCATGTTACTTGACCATGGCGAACCTACGAACTATGAGGAAGCGATGATGAGCCCAGATTCGCAAAATGGCTAGAAGCCATGAAATCTGAGATGGGATCCATGTATGAGAACAAAGTATGGATTTTGGTTGACTTGTTCGATGATCGGCAAGCCATTGAGAATAAATGGATCTTTAAGAAGAAGACCGACGCTGATGGTAATATAACTGTTTATAAAGCTCGACTTGTTGCGTAAAGGTTTTCGACAAGTTCAAGGGGTTGACTACGATGAAATTTTCACCAGTAGCGATGCTTAAGTCTGTCTGAATCATGTTAGCAATTGCTGCGTTTTACGACTATGAAATTTGGCAAATGGATGTCAAAATTGCATTCTTGAATGGATTTCTAGAAGAAGAGTTGTAATTGATGCAACCAGAAGGTTTTGTTGATCCAAAAGGAGCTAACAAAGTGTGCAAGCTCCAGCGATCAATTTATGGTCTCGTGCAAGCCTCTCGAGTTAGAATAAACGCTTGATAGTGTGATCAAAGATATGGTTTTATATGCACTTTTGGAGAAGCCTCAGATTTACAAGAAAGTGAGTGGGAGCTCAGAGCATTTCCGATATTATATGTGGATGACATATTATTGATTGGAAATGATATAGAATTTCTGGATAGCATAAAAGGATACTTGAATAAAAGTTTTCAATGAAAGACCTCGTGAAGTTGCTTACATATTGGGCATCAAGATCTATAGAGATAGAACAAGACGCTTGATTGGACTTTCACAAAGCACATACCTTGATAAAGTTTTGAAAAGTTCAAATGGATCAGCAAAGAAAGGATTCTACCAGATATAAGGTGTGAAATTGAGTCAAACTCAATGCCCGACCACAGCAGAAGATAGAGAAAAATGAAAGATGTTCCTATGCTTCAGCCATAGGCTCTATCATGTATGCAATGCTGTGTACCAGACCGACGATGCTTAGCAATAAGCTTGGCAGGAAGGTACCAAAGTAATCCAGAATGGATCATCGGACAGCGGTCAAGAACATCCCGAAATACCGAAAAGGACTAAGGATATGTTTCTATATATGGAGGTGACAAAGAGCTAGTCGTAAATGGTTACGCCGATGCAAGCTTTGACACCGATCCGGACGATTCTAAATCGCAAACCGGATATGTATTTTTATTAAACGGTGGAGCTGTTAGTTGGTGCAGTTCTAAACAAAGCGCCGTATGGATTTACATGTGAAGCGGAGTACATAGCTGCTTCGAAGCAGCAAATGATGGAGTCTCGATGAAAGAGTTCATTTCCGATCTAGGTGTCATACCTAGTGCATCGTGACCAATGAAGATCTTCTCGTGATAATATCGTGCAATTGCCTTGGCAAAGGAATCCAGATTTCACAAGAGGACCAAGCACATCAAGAGACGCCTAATTCCATTCGGGACCAAGTCCAGTGGGAGACATAGAGATTTGCAAGATACATACGGATCTCAATGTTGCGCACCTGCTGACTAAGCCTCTTCCACGAGCAAAACATGATCAGCACCAAGACTCCATGGGTGTTAGAATCATTATCGTAATCTAGATTATTGACTCTAGTGCAAGTGGGAGACTCAAGGAAATATGCCCTAGAGGCAATAATAAAGTTATTATTTATTTCCTCATATCATGATAAATGTTTATTATTCATGCTAGAATTGTATTAACCGGAAACATGATACATGTGTGAATACATAGACAAACATATAGTCACTAGTATGCCTCTACTTGACTAGCTCATTAATCAAAGATGGTTATGTTTCCTAACCATAGACATGTGTTGTTATTTGATTAATGGGATCACATCATTAGGAGAATGATGTGATTGACATGACCCATTTCGTTAGCCAAGCACTTGATCGCTTAGTATATTGCTATTGCTTTCTTCATGATCTATACATGTTCCTCGTAACTATGAGATTATGCAACTCCTGCCATCAGAGGAACACTTTGGGTGCTACCAAACCTCACAACGAATCGGGTGATTATAAAGGAGTACTACAGTGTCTCCAAAGGTACATGTTGGGTTGGCGATTTCGAGAATAGGTTTTGTCACTCCGATTGTCGGAGAGGTATCTCGGCCCTCTCGGTAATGCACATCACTATAAGCCTTGCAAGCAATGTAACTAATGAGTTAGTTACGAAATGATGCATTACGAACGAGTAAAGAGACTTTCCAAGAACGAGATTGAACTAGGTATTGATACCGACGATCAAATCTCGGCAAGTAACAAGCCGATGACAAAGGGAACAACGATGTTGTTATGCGGTTTGACCGATAAAGATCTTCAGAGAATATGTAGGAACCAATATGGGCATCCAGGTTCCGCTATTGGTTATTGACCGAGAATAGTTCTAGGTCATGTCTACATAGTTCTCGAACCCGTAGGGTCCGCACGCTAACGCTA
>JAHIAM010001085.1:0-63660 GCA_021605205.1 Aegilops longissima | reverse complement strand
GGTTTTCATGAGCCCGAGGGTCATCTTTATTTAACCCCCGCCAATGCTCCTCTGAGTGTTGGTCCAAACTAGAGCCACTTGCGGTGCCACCCTGAGGCAACTTGGGGCATCTTCGGTTGCCGTACGTAGTGTTCATCCGGATGTGCCCTGAGAACGAGATATGTGCAGCTCCTATCGGGATTTGTCGGCACAATCGGGCGGCTTTGCTGGTCTTGTTTTATTGCTGTCGAAATGTCTTGTAGTCCGGGATTCCGAGATTGATCGGGTCTTCCCGGTAGAAGGAATATCCTTCGTTGACCGTGAGAGCTTATAATGGGCTAAGTTGGGACACCCCTGCAGGGTAATATCTTTCGAAAGCCGTGCCCGCGGTTATGAGGCAGATGGGAATTTGTTAATGTCCGGTTGTAGAAAACCCAAAGTTGACCTCAAATAAAATACACATCAACCGCGTGTGTTGAAGGAAATATGCCCTAGAGGCAATAATAAAGTTATTATTTATTTCCTTATTTCATGATAAATGTTTATTATTCATGCTAGAATTGTATTAACCGGAAACATAATACATGTGTGAATACATAGACAAACAGAGTGTCACTAGTATGCCTCTACTTGACTAGCTCGTTAATCGAAGATGGTTATGTTTCCTAACCATAGACATGAGTTGTCATTTGATTAACGGGATCACATCATTAGGAGAATGATCTGATTGACTTGACCCATTCCGTTAGCCTAGCACTTGATCGCTTAGTATGTTGCTATTGCTTTCTTCATGACTTATACATGTTCCTGTAACTATGAGATTATGCAACTCCGCTTACCGGAGGAACACTTTGGTGCTACCAAACGTCACAACGTAATCGGGTGATTATAAAGGAGTACTACAGGTGTCTCCAAAGGTACATGTTGGGTTGGCGATTTCGAGATTAGGTTTTGTCACTCCGATTGTCGGAGAGGTATCTTCGCCCTCTCGGTAATGCACATCATTATAAGCCTTGCAAGCAATGTGACCAATGAGTTGGTTACGGGATGATGCATTACAGAATCGAGTAAAGAAACTTGCCGGTGATTTAGATTGAACTAGGTATTGGATACCGACGATCGAATCTCGGCAAGTAACATACCGATGACAAAGGGAACAACGATATGTTGTTATGCGGTTTGACCGATAAAGATCTTCGAGAATATGTAGGAGCCAATATGGGCATCCAGGTTCCGCTATTGGTTATTGACCAAGAATAGTTCTAGGTCATGTCTACATAGTTCTCGAACCCGTAGGGTCCGCACGCTTAAGGTTTCATGCGATGCTTATATTATGAGTTTATGAGTTTTGATGTACCGAAGGAGTTCGAGTCCCGGATGAGATCGAGGACATGACGAGGAGTCTCGAAATGGTCGAGACGTAAAGATCGATATATTGGACGACTATATTCGAGTTCGGAAAGGTTCCAATGATTCGGTATTTTTCGAGTACCGAGAGTTACGGGAATTCGCCGGGGAGAAGTATTGGGCCTTATTGGGCCTGCGGGAAAGAGAGAGGGCTGCCTAGGGCAGGCCGCAAGCGCCCCCATGGCCTAGTCCGAATTGACTAGGGAGGGGCCGCACCCTTCCCTCTTCCCCTTCCCCAAGTCCTAGTCCAACTAGGAGAGGGGGAGTCCTACTCCCGTGGGAGTAGGACTCCTCCAGCGCGCCTCTCTAGGGCCGGCCGCACCCCCTTGCTCCTTTATATACGGGGGCAGGGGCACCCCATAACACACAAGTTGATCTACGGATCGTTCTTAGCCGCAGCGGTGCCCCCTCCACCATATTCCACTTCGTCATATCGTCATGGAGCTTAGGCGAAGCCCTGCGCGCCGGAGAAGTCATATCGTCATGAGCTTAGGCGAAGCCCGCGCCGGTGGAGCATCATCATCGCCACCACGCCGTCGGTCGACGGAACTCATCCCCGATACTTTGCTGGATCGAGTCCGGGATCGCCATCGAGCTGAACGTGTGCAGAACTCGGAGGTGCCGACGCTCGGTGCTTGGATCGGTCGGATCGTGAAGACGCACGACTACATCAACCGCGTTGTTATAACGCCCGCTTTCGGTCTCACGAGGGTACGTGGACAGACACTTTCCCTCTCGCTATATGCATCACCATGGTCTTGCGTGTGCGTAGGAAATTTTTGAAATTACTACGCTCCCCTACAGTGGCATCCGAGCCTGGTTTTATGCGCTGATGTCATATGCACGAGTAGAACACAAGTGAGTTGTGGGCTATATAAGTCATACCGCTTACCAGCATGTCATACTTTGGTTCAGCGGTATTGTGAGATGAAGCGCCCAGACCGACATTACGCGTGCGCTTACGCCGAGACTGGTTTCACCGCCGAGCACTAGTTGCTTAAAGGTGACCGGCGGTGTCTGCTCTCTCACTTTAGTTGAACCGAGTGTGGCTACGCCTGTCCTTGCGAAGGTTAAAACAGCACCAACTTGACAAACTATCGCTGTGGTTTTGATGTGTAGGTAAGAACGGTTCTTGCTCAGCCCGTAGCAGCCACGTAAAACTTGCAACAACAAAGTAGAGGACGCCTAACTTGTTTTTGCAGGCATGTTGTGATGTGATGTGGTCAAGACGTGATGCTATATTTTATTGTATGAGATGATCATGTTTTGTAACCGAAGTTATCGGCAATCGGCAGGAGCCATATGGTTGTCGCTTATTGTATGAAATGCAACGCCATGTAATTGCTTTACTTTATCACTAAGCAGTAGCGATAGTCGTAGAAGCAATAGTTGGCGAGACGACAATGATGCTACGATGGAGATCAAGGTGTCGCGCCGGTGACGATGGTGATCATGACGGTGCTTCGGCGATGGAGATCACAAGCACAAGATGATGATGACCATATCATATCACTTATATTGATTGCATGTGATGTTTATCCTTTATGCATCTTATCTTGCTTAGATTGACGGTAGCATTATAAGATGATCTCTCACTAAAAATTATCAAGACGTGTTCTCCTCGAGTATGCACTGCTGCCAAAGTTCAGTAGTACCCAGACACCACGTGATGATCGGGTGTGATAAGTTCTACGTCCATCTACAACGGGTGCAAAACAGTTGCACACGCGAATACTCAGTTAAACTTGACGAGCCTAGCATATAACAGATATGGCCTCGAACACGGAGACCGAAAGGTCGAAAGCGTGAATCATATAGTAGATATGATCAACATAGTGATGTTCACCATTGAAACTACTCCATCTCACGTGATGATCGGACATGGTTTAGTTGATTTGGATCACGTGATCACTTAGATGACTAGAGAGATGTCTGTCTAAGTGGGAGTTCTTAAGTAATATGATTAATTGAACTTTAATTTATCATGAACTTAGTCCTGGTAGTATTTTGCAAATTATGTTGTAGATCAATAGCTCGCGTTGTTGCTTCCCTATGTTTTTACTGTTGGGGAACGTAGTAATTTCAAAAAAATTCCTATGATCACGCAAGACCATGGTGATGGCATAGCAACGAGAGGGGAGAGTGTCCGCCCACGCACTCGTGAGACCGAAAGCGAAGCGCTATAACAACGCTGTTGATGTAGTCGACGCCTTCACGATCCGACCGATCCAAGCACCGAACGACGGCACCTCCGAGTTCTCGCACACGCTCAGCTCGATGACGATCCCGGACTCGATCCAGCAAAGTGTCGGGATGAGTTCCACAAGACGACGGCGCAGGACGATGTTGATGCTCCACCGACACAGGGCTTCGCTTAAGCTCCGCGACGATATGACTTCTCCGCGCAGGGCTTCGCTTAAGCTCCGCGACGATATAACCAAGTGGAATATGGTGGAAGGGGCACCGCTGCACGGCTAAGGAAAGATCCGTAGATCAACTTGTGTGTCATGGGGTTCCCCTGCCTCAGATATAAAGGAGCCAAGGGGGTGGCCAGCCTTGGGAGGCGCTGCTTGAGGAGTCCTACTCCCACCGAGTAGGACTCCCCCTGTCCTAGTTGGAGTAGGATTGGGAGGGGAGAGGGAAGGCGCCGCCTCTCTCTTGTCCTATTCGGACTAGAGGGGGAGGGGGCGCAGCCCACCTGGCCGGCCCTTCTTCTTCTCCCTTGTGGCCCATGAAGGCCCATATACCCCGGGGTTCCGTAACCCCGTGTTCCAGAACTTCCTGCTTTCACTCGAACCCTTCCAAGTCCAAACATAGGCTTCCAATATATCAATCTTTATGTCTCGACCATTTCGAGACTCCTCGTCATGTCCGTGATCACATCCGGACTCGAACAAACTTTGGTGCATCAATACTTATAAACTCATAATGAACTGTCATCGAAACGTTGTTGCGTGGGACCCTACGGGTTCGAGAACTATGTAGACATGACCTAGAACCATTCTCGGTCAATAACCAATAGCGGAACCTGGATGCCCATATTGGTTCCTACATATTCTACGAAGATCTTTATCGGTCAAACCGCATAACGACATACGTTGTTCCTTTGTCATCGGTATGTTACTTACCCGAGATTCGATCGTCGGTATCCAATACCTAGTTCAATCTCGCATCGTAAGTCTCTTTACTCGCTCCGTAATACATCATCTCACAACTAACTCATTAGTTGTAATGCTTGCAAGGCTTAAGTGATGTGTATTACCGAGAAGGCTCGAGATACCTCTCCGACAATCGGAGTGACAAAACCTAATCTCAAATACGCCAACCCAACAAGTACCTTTGGAGACACCTGTAGTACTCCTTTATAATCACCCAGCCACGCCAGACGCTTGGTAGTACCAAAGTGTTCCTCCGTAAACGGAGTTGCATAATCTCATAGTTACAGGAACATGTATGGGTCATGAAGAAAGCATTAACATACTAAACGATCAAGTGTTAAGCTAACGGAATGGGTCATGTCAATCAGATCATTCAACTAATGATGTGACCTTGTTAATCAAATAACAACTCCTTGTTCATGGTTAGGAAACATAACCATCTTTGATTAACAAGCTAGTCAAGTAGAGGCATACTAGTGACATACTGTTTGTCTATATATTCACACATGTATTATGTTTCCGTTAATACAATTCTAGCATGAATAATAAACATTTATCATGATATAAGGAAATAAATAATAACTTTATTATTGCCTCTAGGGCATATTTCCTTCAGCCTCCCACTTGCACTAGAGTCAATAATCTAGATTACAAAGTAATGATTCTAACACCCATGGAGTCTTGGTGCTGATCATGTTTTGCTCGTGGAAGAGGCTTAGTCAACGGGTCTGCAACATTCAGATCCGTATGTATTTTGCAAATCTCTATGTCTCCCACTTGGACTTGGTCCCAATGGAATTGAAGCGCCTCTTGATATGCTTGGTCCTCTTGTGAAATCTGGATTCCTTTGCCAAGGCAATTGCACCAGATTGTCACGAAGATCTTCATCGGTCCCGATGCACTAGGTATGACACCTAGATCGGAAATGAACTCTTTCATCCGCACTCTTCATTTGTTGCTTCCAAGCAGCTATGTACTCCGCTTCACATGTAGATCCCGCCACGACGCTTTGTTTAGAACTGCACCAACCGACAACTCCACCGCTTAATAAAAACACGATCCGGTTTGCGATTTAGAATCGTCCGGATCAGTGTCAAAGCTTGCATCGACGTAACCATTTACGACTAGCTCTTTGTCACCTCCATATACGAGAAACATATCCTTAGTCCTTTTCGTATTTCAGATGTTCTTGATCGCTGTCCAAAGGATCCACTGGATTACTTTGGTACCTTCCTGCCAAGCTTACAGCTAAGCATACGTCAGTCTGGTACACAGCATTGCATACATGATAGAGCCTATGGCTGAAGCATAGGAACATCTTTCATTTTCTCTCTATCTTCTGCTGTGGTCGGGCATTGAGTCCGACTCAATCTTACACCTTGTAATACAGTAAAAACCTTTCTTTGCCTGATCCATTTTGAACTTTTTCAAAACTTTATCAAGGTATGTGCTTTGTGAAAGTCCAATTAAGCGCCTTGATCTATCTCTATAGATCTTGATGCCCAATATGTAAGCAGCTTCACCGAGGTCTTTCATTGAAAAACTTTTATTCAAGTATCCTTTATGCTATCCAGAATTCTATATCATTTCCAATTAATAATATGTCGTCCACATATAATATTAGAAATGCTACAGAGCTCCCACTCACTTTCTTGTAAATACAAAGCTTCTCCAAAAGTCCAGACAAACCCATATGCTTTGATCACACTATCAAAGCGCTTATTCCAACTCCGAGAGGCTTGCACTGCACCATAAATTGATCGTTGAGCTTGCACACTTTGTTAGCACCCTTTGGATCGACAAAACCTTCTAGTTGCATCATATACAACTCTTCTTCTAGAAATCCATTCAAGAATGCAGTTTTACATCCATTTGCCAAATTTCATAATCATAAAATGCGGCAATTGCTAACATGATTCGGACAGACTTAAGCATCGCCACGGGTGAGAAAGTCTCATCGTAGTCAACCCCTTGAACTTGTCGAAAACCTTTCGCAACAAGTCGAGCTTTGTAGACAGTTATATTACCATCAGCGCCGCCTTCTTCTTAAAGATCCATTTATTTTCAATGGCTTGCCGATCATCGGGCAAGTCAACCAAAGTCCATACTTTGTTCTCATACATGGATCCCATCTCAGATTTCATGGCTTCCAGCCATTTTATGAATCTGGGCTCACCATCGCTTCTTCATAGTTCGTAGGTTCGCCATGGTCAAGTAACATGACTTCCGTAATAAGATTACCGCACCACTCGTGCGATTTTACTCGTTGACCTACGGTTCAGAGTAACTTGATCTCAAGCTTCATGATCATCATCATTAGTTCCTCACTAATTGGTGTAGTTGTCACAGAACCATTTCTTGTGATGAACTACTTTCCAATAAGGGAGCAGATACTGCTTATCTCATCAAGTTCTACTTTCCTCCCACTCACTTCTTTCGAGAGAAACTCCTTCTCTAGAAAGGATCCGAATTTAGCAACGAAAATCTTGCCTTCAGATCTGTGATAGAAGGTGTACCCAACAGTCTCCTTTGGGTATCCTATGAAGACACATTTTTCCGATTTGGGTTCGAGCTATCTAGTTGAAGTTTCTTTACATAAGCATCGCAGCCCCAAACTTTAAGAAACGACAACTTTGGTTTCTTGCCAAACCACAGTTCATAAGGCGCCGCCTCAACGGATTTTGACGGTGTCCTATTCAACGTGAATGCGGCCGCCTCTAAAGCATAACCCCAAAACGATAGCGGTAAATCGAAATAGACATCATAGATCGCACCATATCTAGTAAAGTACGACACGATGTTCGACACACCATTTCTCTGTGGTGTTCCGGTATGGAGTTGCTAAACTATTCCACATTGTTTCAAATGTAAACCAAACTCAGAACTCAAATATTCTCCTCCACGATCAGATCGTAGAAACTTTATTTTCTTGTTACGATGATTTTCCACTTCACTCTGAAATTCTTTGAACTTTTCAAATGTTTCAGATTTGTGTTTCATTAAGTAGATATACCCATATCTGCTCAAATCATCTGTGAAGGTGAGAAAATAACGATACCCGCCAAGGCCTCAACATTCATTGACCACAAACATCAAGATGTATGATTTCCAACAAATCAGTTGCTCGCCCATAGTTCCGGAGAACGGCGTTTTGGTCATCTTGCCCATGAGGCACGGTTCGCAAGTACCAAGTGATTCATAATCAAGTGATTCCGTAAGCCCATCAAGATGGAGTTTCTTCATGCGTTTTACACCGATATGACCTAAACGGCAAGTGCCACAAATAAGTTGCACTATCATTATCAACTCTGCATCTTTTGGCTTCAACATTATGAATATGTGTATCACTACTTCGAGATTCAACAAGAATAGACCATTCTTCAAGGGTGCATGACCATAAAAGATATTACTCATATAAATAGAACAACCATTATTCTCTGATTTAATGAATAACCGCCTCGCATTAAACAAGATCCAGATATAATGTTCATGCTCAACGCCGGCACCAAATAACAATTATTTAGGTCTAAAACTAATCCCAAGGTAGATGTAGAGGTAGCGTGCCGACCGCGATCACATCGACTTTGGAACCATTTCCAACGCCAAGATCGTCACCTCGCCCTTAGCCAATCTTCGCTAATCCGTAGTTCCTGCTTCGAGTTGCAAATATTAGCAATGTAACCAGATCAAATACCTGTGTACTATCATGAGTTTTAGTAAGGTACACATCAATAACATGTATATCACATATACCTTTGATCACCTTGCCATCCTTCTTATCCGCCAAATATTTGGGGCAGTTCCGCTTCCAAAGGTCCAGTTTGCTTGCAAGAAAACACTCGCCTGTGCTTAGGTCCAGACTTAGGTTTCTTCTCCGAGCAGCAACTTGCTTGCTGTTCTTTTGAAGTTTCCTCTTCTTCCCTTTGCCCTTTTCTTGAAACTAGTGGTCTTGTTGACCATCAACACTTGATGCTCTTTCTTGATTTCTACCTCCGCTGCTTTTAGCATTGCGAAGAGCTCAGAATTGTCTTAGTCATCCCTTGCATATTATAGTTCATCACGAAGCTCTTGTAGCTTGGTGGCGTGATTGGAGAATTCATCAATGACACTATCATCCGGAAGATTAACTCCCAGCTGAATTAAGTGATTGTTATACCCAGATATTTTGAGTATGTGCTCACCGATGTAACTATTCTCCTCCATCTTGCAGCTATAGAACTTATTGGAGACTTCATATCTCTCAATCCGGCATTTGCTTGAAATATTAACTTCAACTCCTGGAACATCTCATATGCTCCATGACGCTCAAAACGTCGTTGAAGACCCGGTTCTAAGCCGTAAAGCATGGCACACTGAACTATTGAGTAGTCATCAGCTTTGCTTTGCCGACGCTCATAACTTCTCTCGGCGTCTGCAGCAGGCCTCGCTACCCAGCGGTGCTTCCAGACGTAATTTTTCTCGTGCAGCAATGAGGATAATCCTCAAATTACGGACCCAGTCCGTAATTGCTACCATCATCTTTCAACTTTGCTTTCTCAAGGAACGCATTAAAATTCAACGGAACAACAGACGAGCCATCTATCTACAAAGAAACATAGACAAGCAAAATACTATCAGTACTAAGTTCATGATAAATTTAAGTTTAATTAATCATATTAAAAACCTCCCACTTAGACAGACATCTCTAGTCATCTAAGTGATTACGTGATCCAAATCAACTAAACCATGTCCGATCATCACGTGAGATGGAGTAGTTTCAATGGTGAACATCACTATGTTGATCATATCTACTATATGATTCACGCCGACCTTTCGGTCTCTCGTGTTCCGAGGCCATATCTGTTATATGCTAGGCTCGCAAGTTTAACTCGAGTATTCCGCGCGCGCAACTGTTTTGCACCCGCTGTATTTGAACGTAGAGCCTATCACACCCGATCATCACGTGGTGTCTCAAAGACGAAGAACTTTCGCAACGGTGCATACTCGTGGAGAACACTTCTTGATAATTTTAGTGAGAGATCATCTTATAATGCTACCGTCAATCAAAGCAAGATAAGATGCATAAAGGATAAACATCACATGCAATCAATATAAGTGATATGATATGGTCATCATCATCTTGTGCTTGTGATTCCATCGCCAAGCACCGCCATGATCACCATCGCCACCGGCGCGACACCTTGATCTCCATCGTAGCATCGTTGTCGCCTCGCCAACTATTGCTTCTACGACTATCGCTACTCCTTAGTGATAAAGTAAAGCAATTACATGGCGCTTGCATTTCATACAATAAAGCGACAACCATATGGCTCTCGCCATTGCCGATAACTCGTTACAAAACATGATCATCTCATACAATAAAATATAGCATCACGCCTTGACCATATCACATCACAACATGCCCTGCAAAAACAAGTTAGACGCCCTCTACTTTGTTGTTGCAAGTTTTACGTGGCTGCTACGGGCTGAGCAAGAACCGTTTTACCTCGCATCAAAACCACAACGATATTTCGTCAAATAGACTCCGCTTTAACCTTCTCAAGGACCGGCGAGCCACACTCGATTCAACTAAAGTGAGAGAGACAGACACCGCCGTCACCTTTAAGCAACGAGTGCTCGGAGCGGTGAAACCAGTCTCGCGTAAGCGTCTGCGTAATGTCGGTCCGGGCCGCTTCATCTCACAATACCGCTGAACCAAAGTATGACATGCTGGTAGGTAGTATGACTTGTATCGCCCACAACTCACTTGTGTTCTACTGCATATGACATCAACGCATAAAACCAGGCTCGATGCCACTGTTGGGGAACGAGTAATTTCAAAAAATTCCTATGATCACGCAAGACCATGGTGATGGCATAGCAACGAGAGGGAGAGGTCCGCCCACGCACCCTCAGAGACCGAAAGCGAAGCGCTATAACAACGCTGTTGATGTAGTCGACGCCTTCACGATCCGACCGATCCAAGCACCGAACGACGGCACCTCCGAGTTCTGCACACGCTCAGCTCGATGACGATCCCGGACCGATCCAGCAAAGTGTCGGGATGAGTTCCACAAGACGACGGCGCAGGACGATGTTGATGCTCCACCGACGCAGGGCTTCGCCTAAGCTCCGCGACGATATGACTTCTCCGCGCAGGCTTCGCCTAAGCTCCGACGATATAACCAAGTGGAATATGGTGGAAGGGGCACCGACACGGCTAAGGAAAGATCCGTAGATCAACTTGTGTGTCATGGGTGCCCCTGCCCCTCAGATATAAAGGAGCCAAGGGGGTGTGGCCAGCCTTGGGAGGCGCTGCTTGAGGAGTCCTACTCCCACCGAGTAGGACTCCCCCTGTCCTAGTTGGAGTAGGATTGGGAGGGGAAGAGGAAGAGGCGCCGCCCCCTCTCCTTGTCCTATTCGGACTAGAGGGGAGGGGGCGCAGCCCACCTGGCCGGCCCTTCTTCTTCTCCCTTGTGGCCCATGAAGGCCCATATACCCCTCGGGGTTCCGTAACCCCGGTGTTCCTAGAATTCCTCGCTTTCACTCGAACCCTTCCAAAGTCCAAACATAGGCTTCCAATATATCAATCTTTATGTCTCGACCATTTCGAGACTCCTCGTCATGTCCGTGATCACATCCGGACTCAACAAACTTCGTGCATCAATACTTATAAACTCATAATGAACTGTCATCGAACGTTAAGCGTGCGGACCCTACGGGTTCGAGAACTATGTAGACATGACCTAGAACCATTCTCGGTCAATAACCAATAGCGGAACCTGGATGCCCATATTGGTTCCTACATATTCTACGAAGATCTTTATCGGTCAAACCGCATAACGACATACGTTGTTCCCTTTGTCATCGGTATGTTACTTACCCGAGATTCGATCGTCGGTATCCAATACCTAGTTCAATCTCGCTACGTAAGTCTCTTTACTCGCTCCGTAATACATCATCTCACAACTAACTCATTAGTTGTAATGCTTGCAAGGCTTAAGTGATGTGTATTACCGAGAAGGCCTCGAGATACCTCTCCGACAATCGGAGTGACAAAACCTAATCTCAAATACGCCAACCCAACAAGTACCTTTGGAGACACCTGTAGTACTCCTTTATAATCACCCGATTCGCTGTGACGCTTGGTAGTACCAAAGTGTTCCTCCGTAAACGGAGTTGCATAATCTCATAGTTACAGGAACATGTATGGGTCATGAAGAAAGCATTAACATACTAAACGATCAAGTGTTAAGCTAACGGAATGGGTCATGTCAATCAGATCATTCAACTAATGATGTGACCTTGTTAATCAAATAACAACTCCTTGTTCATGGTTAGAAAACATAACCATCTTTGATTAACAAGCTAGTCAAGTAGAGGCATACTAGTGACATACTGTTTGTCTATATATTCACACATGTATTATGTTTCCGGTTAATACAATTCTAGCATGAATAATAAACATTTATCATGATATAAGGAAATAAATAATAACTTTTATTATTGCCTCTAGGGCATATTTCCTTCATTTACTTCCCTATGTTTTTATATGTGTTCCTAGAGAAAATTGTATTGAAAAATATTAGTAGCAATGATGCGGATTGGATCCGTGATCTGAGGTTTTATCCTCATTGCTGCACAGAAGAATTATGTCCTTGATGCACCGCTAGGTGACAGACCTATTGCAGGAGAGCGGATGCGACGTTATGAACGTCTGGCTAGCTCAATATGATGACTACTTGATAGTTTAGTGCACCATGCTTAAACGGCTTAGAATCGGGACTTCAAAGACGTTTTTTGAACGTCATGGACCATATGAGATGTTCCAGGAATTGAAGTTAATATTTCAAGCAAATACCCGAGTTAAGAGATATGAAATCTCCAACAAGTTTTATAGCTAAAAGATGGAGGAGAATCGTTCAACTAGTGAGCATGTGCTCAGATTGTCTGGGTACTTCAATCGCTTGAAATCAAGTGGGAGTTAATCTTCCAGATAAGATAGTGATTGACAGAATTCTCTAGTCACCATCACCAAGTTAGTAGAACTTCGTGATGAACTATAATATGCAAGGGATGACAAAAGTAATTCCCAAGCTCTTCGTGATGCTGAAATCGACGAAGGTAGAAATCAAGAAAAGAGCATCAAGTGTTGATGATTGACAAGACCACTAGTCTCAAGGAAAAGGGCAAAGGAAGAAGGGAACTTCAAGAAGAACGGCAAGCAAGTTGTTACTCGAGTGAAGAAGCCCAAGTCTGGACCTAAGCCCGAGACTAAGTGCTTTTGCTGCAATGGAACTGGTCATCGAAGCGGAACTACCCCAAGTATTTGGCGGATAAGAAGGATGGCAAAGTGAACAAAGGTATATTTGATATACAGATTATTGATGTGTATTTTACTAGTTTTCGTAGCAACCCCTCGGTATTTGATACTGGTTCAGGTTGCTAAGAGTAGTAACTCAAACGGAGTTGCGTAATGAATGTAAACTGGTTGAAGGGGAAGTGACGATGAGTGTTGGAAGTAGTTCCAAGATTGATATGATCATCATCGCACACTCCCTATACTTTCGGGATTAGTGTTAAACCTAAATAAATGTTATTTGGTGTTTGCGCTGAGCATGAATATGATTTGATCATGTTTATTGCAAAACGGTTATTCATTTAAAGTCAAAGAATAATTGTTGTTCTGCTTAAATGAATAAAACCTTCGATGGTCATACACCCAATGAAAATAGTTTTCGAACGGTTATTCATTTAAAGTCAAAGAATAATTGTTGTTCTGCTTAAATGAATAAAACCTTCAATGGTCATACACCCAATAAAAATAGTTTGTTGGATCTCGATCGTAGTAATACACATATTCATAATATTGATGCCAAAAGATGCAAAGTTAATAATGATAGTGCAACTTATTTGTGGCAATCGCCGCTTAGGTCATATTAGTGTAAAGCGATGAAGAAACTCCATGCTGATGGGATTTTGGAATCACTTGATTATGAATCACTTGATGCTTAAGAACCATGCCTTATGGGCAAGATGACTAAAGACTCGCTTCTCCGGAACAATGGAGCGAGCAAATGACTTATTGGAAATAATACATACCGATGTATGCGGTCCGATGAGTGTTAAAGCTCACGGCAAGTATCGTTATTTTCTGACCTTCACAGATGATTTGAGCAGATATGCGATATCTTCTTGATGAAACATAAGTCTGAAATAGTTGAAAGGTTCAAAGAATTTCAGAGTGAAGTGGAAAATCATCGTAACAAGAAAATAAAGTTTCTGCGATCTGATCGCGAGACGAATAATTGAGTTACGAGTTTGGTCTTCAATTAAAATAATGTGGAATAGTTTCACAGCTCACGCCACCGAACACCCACAATGTTATGGTGTGTCCGAACGTCAGAATCAAGACTTTATTGGATATGGTGCGATCTATGATGTATCTTACCGATTTACCACTATCGCTTTGGGGTTTTACATTAGAGACAGCTGCATTCACGCTTAATAGGGCACCATCTAAATCCGCTGAGATGACACCGTATGAACTATGGTTTAGCAAGAAACCTAAGCTGTCGCTTTCTTAAAAGTTTGAGTTGTGATGCTTATGTGAAAAAGTTTTCACCGATAAGCTCGAACCCAAATCGGAGAAAAGGCCTTCATAGAATACCCAAAAGAAAATATTGGGTACACCTCCTATCACAGATCCGAAGGCAAGTTTTTCGTTGCTAAGATGGATCCTTTCTAGAGAAGAAGTTTTTCTCGAAAGAAGTGAGTGGGAGGAAAGTAGAACTTGATGAGGTAATTGTACCTTCTCCCTTATTGGAAAGTAGTTCATCACGTAAATCAGTTCCAAAGTGATTCTTACACCAATTAGTGAGGAAGTTAATGATGATGATCATGAAACTTCAGATCAAAGTTGCTACCAAACCTCGTGGGTCTTCCAGAGTAAGATCCGCACTGTAGTGGTACGGTAATCATGTTCGGAAGTCATGTTACTAGACCATGATGAACCTACGAACTATGAGGAAGCGATGATGAGCCCAGATTCCGCGAAATGGCTTGAGGCCATGAAATCTGAGATAGGATCCATGTATGAGAACAAAGTATGGACTTTGATTGACTTACTCGATGATCAGCAAGCCATGTTAAATAAATGGATCTTCAAGAGGAAGATGGACACTGATAGTAGTGTTACTATCTACAAAGCTAGACTTGTCGAAAAGGGTTTTAGACAAAGTTCAAGATGTTGAATACAATGAGATTTTCTCACTTGTATCAATGCTTAAAAGTCTGTCCGAATCATGTTAGCAATTGCCACATTTTATGAAATCTGGCAAATGGATGTCAAAACTACATTCTTTAATGGATTTATTAAAGAAGAGTTGTATATGATGCAACCGAAGGTTTTGTCAATCCTAAAGGAGCTAACAAAATGTGCAAGCTTCAGCGATCCATCTATGGACTGGTGCAAGCATCTCGAGTTGGAATAAACGCTATGATAGTGTGATCAAAGATATGGTCTTATACAGACTTTTGGAGAAGCCTGTATTTGCAAGAAAGTGAGTGGGAGCACTACAACATTTCGATAAGTATATGTGAATGACATATTGTTGATCGGAAATAATGTAGAATTATTCGCAAAGCATAAAGGAGTGTTTGAAAAGTTTTTTAAAGAAGGACCTCGTGAAGCTTACATATTGAGCATCAAGATCTATAGAGATAGATCAAGACGCTAGATAAGTTTTTCAATGAATACATACCTTGACAAGATTTTGAAGTAGTTCAAAATGGAACAGTCAAAGAAAGAGTTCTTGCCTGTGTCACAAGGTGTGAAATTGAGTAAGACTCGAAACCCGACCACGGCAGAAGATGGAAAGAGAATGAAAGTCATTCCCTATGCCTTGGCCATAGGTTCTATAAAGTATGCCATGTTGTGTACCAGATCTATTGTATACCCTACACTGAGTTTGGCAAGGGAGTACAATAGTGATCTAGGAGTAGGTCACTGGACAGCGGTCAAAATTGTCCTTAGTGGAATAAGGATATGTTTCTCGATTATGGAAGTGAAAAAGGGTTCGTCGTAAAGGGTTACGTCGATGCAAGTTTTGACACCGATCTGGATGACTCTAAGTCTCGATCTAGATACATATTGAAAGTGGGAGCAATTAGCTAGAGTAGCTCCGCAAGAGCATTGTAGACATAGAAATTTGCAAAATACTTACGGCTCGAATGTGATGTAATCTGCTGACTAAAATTATCTCACAAGCAAAACATGATCACACCTTAGTACTCTTTGGGTGTTAATCACATAGCGATGTGAACTAGATTACTGACTCTAGTAAACCCTTTGGGTGTTGGTCACATGACGATGTGAACTATGGGTGTTAACCACATATAGATGTGAACTAATGATGTTAAATCACATGGCGATGTGAACTAGATTATTGACTCTAGTGCAAGTGGGAGACTGAAGGAAATATGCCCTAGAGGCAATAATAAAGTTATTATTTATTTCCTTATTTCATGATAAATGTTTATTATTCATGCTAGAATTGTATTAACCGGAAACATAATACATGTGTGAATACATAGACAAACAGAGTGTCACTAGTATGCCTCTACTTGACTAGCTCGTTAATCGAAGATGGTTATGTTTCCTAACCATAGACATGAGTTGTCATTTGATTAACGGGATCACATCATTAGGAGAATGATCTGATTGACTTGACCCATTCCGTTAGCCTAGCACTTGATCGCTTAGTATGTTGCTATTGCTTTCTTCATGACTTATACATGTTCCTGTAACTATGAGATTATGCAACTCCTGCCACGGAGGAACACTTTGGTGCTACCAAACGTCACAACGTAATCGGGTGATTATAAAGGAGTACTATAGGTGTCTCCAAAGGTACATGTTGGGTTGGCGATTTCGAGATTAGGTTTTGTCACTCCGATTGTCGGAGAGGTATCTCTAGGCCCTCTCGGTAATGCACATCATTATAAGCCTTGCAAGCAATGTGACCAATGAGTTGGTTACGGATGATGCATTACGAGCGAGTAAAGAAACTTGCCGGTGACGAGATTGAACTAGGTATTGGATACCGACGATCGAATCTCGGGCAAGTAACATACCGATGACAAAGGGAACAACGATGTTGTTATGCGGTTTGACCGATAAAGATCTTCAGAGAATATGTAGGAGCCAATATGGGCATCCAGGTTACGCTATTGGTTATTGACCAAGAATAGTTCTAGGTCATGTCTACATAGTTCTCGAACCCGTAGGGTCCGCACGCTTAAGGTTTCGATGATGCTTATATTATGAGTTTATGAGTTTTGATGTACCGAAGGAGTTCGAGTCCCGGATGAGATCGGGACATGACGAGGAGTCTCAAATGGTCGAGACGTAAAGATCGATATATTGGACGACTATATTCGAGTTCGGAAAGGTTCCAATGATTCGGTATTTTTCGAGTACCGAGAGTTACGGGAATTCGCCGGGAGAAGTATTGGGCCTTATTGGGCCCTGCGGGAAAGAGAGAGGGCTGTCTAGGGCGGGCCGCGCTCCCCATGGCCTAGTCCGAATTGGACTAGGGAGGGGCCGCACCCTTCCCTCTTCCCCTTCCCCAAGTCCTAGTCCAACTAGGAGAGGGGGAGTCCTACTCCCGTGGGAGTAGGACTCCTCCAGCGCGCCTCTCTAGGGCCGGCCGCACCCCCTTGCTCCTTTATATACGGGGCAGGGGGCACCCCATAACACACAAGTTGATCTACGGATCGCTCCTTAGCCGTGTGCGGTGCCCCTCCACCATATTCCACTTCGTCATATCGTCATGAGCTTAGGCGAAGCCTGCGCCGGAGAAGTCATATCGTCGCGAGCTTAGGCGAAGCCCTGCGTCGGTGGAGCATCATCATCGCCCCACGCCGTCGGTTGACGGAACTCATCCCCGATACTTTGCTGGATCGAAGTCCGGGATCGCCATCGAGCTGAACGTGTGCAGAACTCGGAGGTGCCGTGACGCTCGGTGCTTGGATCGGTCGGATCATGAAGACGCACGACTACATCAACAGCGTTGTTATAACGCTTCGCTTTCGGTCTACGAGGGTACGTGGACAGACACTCTTCCCTCTCGTTGCTATGCCATCACCATGGTCTTGCGTGTGCGTAGGAAATTTTTTGAAATTACTACGTTCCCCTACATGTGTAACCGTGATGGTCTCTTCTCGGCGGAGTCCGGGAAGTGAACACGGTGTTGGAGTTATGTCTGACGTAAGTAGTTCAGGATCACTTCTTGATCGCTACTAGTTTCACGTCCGTGCTTTGCTTCTCTCCTCGCTCTCTTTTGCGATGTAGCCACCATATATGCTAGTCGCTTGCTGCAGCTCCACTTTACTACTCTGCCCTTCCTATAAGCTTAAATAGTCTTGATCTCGCGGGTGTGAGATTGCTGAGTCCCCGTGACTCACAGATACTTCCAAAACAGTTGCAGGTTCCGATGATGCCAGTGCAGGTGACGCAACCGAGCTCATGTGGGAGTTCGACGAGGAACGTGGTCGTTACTATGTGTCTTTTCCTGATGATCAGTAGTGGTGCCCAGTTGGGACGATTCGGGATCTGTGTAGCATTTGGGGTATCTTCTTTTATTTTGGTTCCGTAGTCGGACCTTGAGTGTACTCAATGATGGATGTTTATTTATGTACTTGTGTGAAGTGGCGATCGTAAGCCAACTATGTATCTCTTTCCTTATTTATTACATGGGTTGTGTGAAGATTACCTCACTTGCGACATTGCTTTCAATGCGGTTATGCCTCTAAGTCGTGCCTCGACATGGGAGATATAGCCGCATCGGGGCGCATACAATGAAAAGGCTGGCAAGGTCGAGAGAAGTATATTGATATACATTATATTGATGTGTACTTTACTAGTACTCCTAGTAGCACCATGGTAATAGATACCGTTCAGTTGCTAAGTGTTAGTAACTCAAATAAAAGGCTACTGAAATAAACGGGACTAGCTAAAGGCGAGGTGACGATATGTGTTGGAAGTATTTCCAAGGTTGCTGTGATCAAACATCGCACGCTCCCTCTACCATCGGGATCGGTGTTAAACCTAAATAATTGTTATTTAGTGTTTGCGTTGAGCATAGACATGATTGGATTATGTCTATCGCAATACGGTTATTCATTTAAGGAGAATAATGGTTACTCTGTTTATTTGAATAATACCTTCAATGGTCTTGCACCTAAAATGATTGGTTTATTGAATCTCGATCGTAGTGATACACATGTTCATGCCAAAAGATATAAGATAGTAATGATAGTACCACCTGCTTGTGGCACTGCCATTTGAGTCATATTGGTATAAAATGCATGAAGAAGCTCCATGTTGATGGATCTTTGGACTCACTCGTTTTTGAAAAGTTTGAGACATGCAGACCATGTCTATTGGTATGTGCGCATGAAGAAACTCCATGCAGATGGATCGTTTGGACTCACTTGATTCTAAATCACTTGATACATGCAAATCATACCACATGGGCAAGATGACTGAACAACCTCGTTTTCAGTAAGATGGAACAAGAAAGCAACTTGTTGGAAGTAATACATTTTGATGTGTGCAGTCCAATGAGTGCTGAGGCACGCAGTGGATATCGTTATGTTCTTACTTCACAGATGATTTGAGTAGATGCTGAGTATATTTACTTGATGAAACACAAGTCTGAATTATTGAAAGGTTCAAGTAATTTCAGAGTGAAGTTGAAGATCGTCGTGACAAGAGGATAAAATGTCTATGATATGATCATAGAGATGAATATCTGAGTTACGTGTTTGGTACACAATTAATACATTGTGGGAATTGTTTCACAACTAATACCGCCTGGAACACCATAGTGTGATGGTGTGTCCGAACATCATAGATGCACCCTATTGGATATGGGGCATACCATGATGTCTCTTATCAAATTACCACTATCCTTTATGGATTAGGCATTAGAGACAACTGCATTCACTTTAATAGGGCACCACATAATTCCGTTGAGATGACATCGTGTGAACTATGGTTTAGAGAAACCTAAGATGTCGTTTCTTAAAAGTTTGGGGCTGCGACGCTTATGTGAAAAAAGTTTCATCCTGATAAGCTCGAACCCAAAGCGGATAAATACATCTTCATAGGACACCCAAAACAGTTGGGTATACCTCCTAATTTAGACCCGGAAGCAAAAGTGATTGTTTCTAGAAGCAGGTCCTTTCTCGAGGAAAAGTTTCTGTCGAAAGAATTGAGTGGGAGGATGGTGGAGACTTGATGAGGTGATTGAACCATCACTTCAACCAGTGTGTAGCAGGGCACAAGAAGTTGTTCCTGTGGCACCTACACCAATTGAAGTGGAAGCTGATGATAGTGATCATGAAACTTCAGATCAAGTCACTATCGAACCTCGTAGGTCGACAAGGACGCGTACTGCTTCGGAGTGGTATGGTAATCCTGTCTTGGAGGTCATGTTGCTAGACAACAATGAACCTACGAGCTACGGAGAAGTGATGGTGGGCCCGGATTCTGACGAATGGCTCGAGGCCATAAAATCCGAGAGAGGATCCATGTATGAAAACAAAGTGTAGACTTTGGCAGAACTACTTAATGGTCATAAGGCTGTTGGGTACAAATGGATTTTAAAAGGAAGACGGACAATGATGATAAGTGTCACCATTAAGAAAGCTCGACTTGTCGTTAAGATGTTTTCCGACAAGTTCAAGGAGTTGTCTGCGATGAGACTTTCTCACTCGTAGCGATGCTAAGAGTCTGCTGGAATTATATTAGCATTACTGCATGATTTATGAAATCTTGCAGATAGGATGTCAAAACATTGTTTCCTCGACGATATTCTTGAGGAAAGGTTGTATGTGATACAACCAGAAGGTTTTGTCAATCCTGAAAGATGCTAACAAGTATGCAAAGCTCCAGCAATCCTTCTAAGGACTGGAGTAAGCATCTCGGAGTTGGAATATACACTTTGATGAGATGATCAAAGATTTTGGGTTTATACAAGGTTTATGAGAAACTTGTATTTCCAAAGAAGTGAGTGGGAGCACTATAGCATTTCTGATGAGTATATGTCGTTGACATATTGTTGATCGGAAATGATATAGAATTTCTAGAAAGCATATAGGGTATTTGAAAAGTGTTTTTCAATGGAAAACCTGGATTAAGCTACTTGAACATTGAGCATCAAGATCTATAAGGATAGATCAAGAACGCTTAATAATACTTTCAAATGAATACATACCGTGACAAGATTTCGAAGAAGTTCAAAATAGATCGGCGAAGGAGTTCTTGGCTGTGTTATAAGGTGTGAGTATTGAGTAAGACTCAAGACATGACCTCGGCAGAAGAAAGAGAATGGACAAAGGTCGTCCCCTATGTTTCAGACGTAGGCTCTACAGTATGCTATGCTGTGTACCGCACCTGAAGTGTGCCTTGCCATGAGTCAGTCAAGGGGTACAAGAATGATCCAGGAATGGATCACAAGACAGCGGTCAAACATATCCTTAGTAACTAGTGTACTAAGGAATTTTCTCGATTATGGAGGTGGTAAAAGAGTTCGTCGTAAAGGGTTACGCCGATGCGAACTTTCACACTAATCCGGATTATTCTGAGTAGTAAACCGGAATCGTATAGTAGAACAGTTATTTGGAATAGCCCCAAATAGAGCGTGGTAGCTGCATCTCAGAGATGACATAGAGATTTGTAAAGCACACACGGATCTGAAAGATTCAGACCCGTTGACTAGTAACATCTCTCACAACCGAGATATGATCAAACCCAAGGGTGTTGATTCATTACAATCACATAGTGATGTGAACTAGATTATTGACTCTAGTGCAAATGGGAGACTGTTGGAAATATGCCCTAGAGGCAATAATAAAATTGTTATTATTGTATTTCCTTGTTCATGATAATTGTCTATTATTCATGCTATAATTGTATTTACCGGAAACCGCAATACATGTGTGAATACATAGACCACAACATGTCCCTAGTGAGCCTCTAGTTGACTAGCTCGTTGATCAGCAGATGGTCATGGTTTCCTGACCATGGACATTGGATGTCATTGATAACGGGATCACATCATTAGGAGAATGATGTGATGGACAAGACCCAATCCTAAGCATAGCACAAGATTGTGTAGTTCGTTTGCGAAAGCTTTTCTAATGTCAAGTATCATTTCCTTAGACCATGAGATTGTGTAACTCCCTGATACCGTAGGAGTGCTTTGGGTGTACCAAATGTCACAACGTAACTGGGTGACTATAAAGGTGCACTACAGGTATCTCCGAAAGTGTTTGTTGGGTTGGTGACTATAAACATAACTGGTGATGAGCAGCATGTCCGAAAGGGGTTTCGGAGGCCCCGGCAAGCGTTGGGGGGCCTTATGGGCCAAGGGGAGAGGGAACATCAGCCCACTAAGGGGCTGAGCGCCCCTCCCACCCCATCTCACGTAACCAGGAGAGGTGGGGGCGCCACCCCTAGGGCAGCCGCCCCTCCCGGCTTGGGGGGCAAGTTTCCTAGGGGTTGGGGGCGCCCAAACCCATCTAGGGTTTCCCCTGTGGCCGCCGCCCCTCCCCTAGGGAACCCTAGGGCGCCTCCCCCTCCTCCCTTGCCCCTATATATAGTGAGGGAGAGAGAGGGAAGTCGCACCCTTCCCCTGGCGCAGCCCTCTCCCTCCTCCAACACCTCCTCCTCCTCCGTAGTGCTTGGTGAAGCCCTGCCGTAGAACCACGAGCTCCATCACCACCATGTCGTCGTGCTGTCGGAGTTTTCTCTCAACTTCTCCTCTCCCCTTGCTGGATCAAGAAGGAGGAGACGTCCCCGGGCTGTACGTGTGTTGAACGCGGAGGCACCGTTGTTCGGTGCTTAGATCGGATTCGGCTGCAATCTGAATCGCTTCGTGAACGACTCCACCGACTGCGTTCTTGTAACGCTTCCGCTTAGCGATCTTCAAGGGTATGAAGATGCACTCTCTCTCTCTCTCTCTCTCTCTCTCTCTCTCTCTCTCTCTCTCTCTCTCTCTCTCTCTCTCTCTCTCTCTCTCTCTCTCTCTCTCTCTCTCTCTCTCTCTCTCTCGTTGCTAGTCTCTCCATAGACTGATCTTGGTGATGCGTAGAAAATTTTGAATTTCTGCTACATTCCCCTACAACATAGTCATCCAATATATCAATCTTTACGTTTGTTCTCCACTTAGTGGCTTTGGAGTGACTCTTTGTTGCATGTTGAGGGATAGTTATATGATCCAATTATGTTATTATTGTTGAGAGAACTTGCACTAGTGAAAGTATGAACCCTATGCCTTGTTTCCTACCATTGCAATTACGTTTACTCTCACTTTTATCATTAGTTACCTTGCTGTTTTTATATTTTAAGATTACAAAAACCTTTATCTACCGTCCATATTGCACTTGTATCACCATCTCTTCGCCGAACTAGTGCACCTATACAATTTGCCATTGTATTGGGTGTGTTGGGGACATAAGAGACTCTTTGTTATTTGGTTGCAGGGTTGTTTGAGAGAGACCATCTTCATCCTACGCCTCCCACAGATTGATAAACCTTAGGTCATCCACTTGAGGGAAATTTGCTACTGTCCTACAAACCTCTGCACTTGGAGGCCCGACAACGTCTACAAGGACAAGGTTGCGTAGTAGACATCAAGCTCTTTTCTGGCGCCGTTGCCGAGGAGGTGAGTGCTTGAAGGTATATCTTTAGATCTTGCAATCGAATCTTTTTGTTTCTTGTAATTTTCTCTTACATTTCTTTTTTTGAATGGTAAAAATAATTGAAAAATAAAAATAAAGGACTTGAAAAACTAAAAATAAAACTTGTGCAGGTCCATACAAGCGCCATATATAAAAAGAATTGCATGAAGATGTACATAGCAACGAAAGTGGATTTTTGGAGCGCGGTGGCCACTAAGCAAGTTTCTAAAACCAGCACTTAAAAGTTTCAAAATGAGTTGATTGTTTTCACACAAAAACATATGCATTTGCTCTAAGTGACTTTCAAATTTTGCTCAAAATTATTTATCTTTTTATCTCTCACATAAAAGCTTAGATTTTGATATTAAAAAAAACACAAAATGTGTTACACTTCTATGTGTGCATGTACAAAAAAAGAATGTTTTAGCTGTAAAAATCCGCTTCTTTGAACTTTGAAAAAAAGGACACAATATGCCCGAGCTCCAAATTTACTTTTTGCATAGCAATGCAATATATAGAGTTCGACCTCTTGAATATGAATTGAGCATAGTATGGCACGGTGGACAACCTCTGTGTGCAATGCAGTCGGTGATCACCAGGGCTCGGGTTAGATCCTGCATCATGCATTTTCTCCTACGTGCTTAAATAAAATATGAGGGTGTTTTGTACAAAAGTTCTCGACACTCGGGCCACCCAGCGCCCTCCCAGCTTTGAGCCACTGAAAGGTGGGCCTTCTGAACTCGAAAAAAAAAAAGCTCAGGCACTCCATGTCGGAGTGGTGTGGCATGTCAAGTTTTTCACCAGGGCACATTGACACCTGAGAGCCGCTTGCATGGCAAGTTGTACTACAATCATAGCGCCGGACCACGAGAGCTACTTGCATGCCTATTAACCAATTATCCTGCTGGTTGTTGTTTTCGAGATAGCTTACTGGCTTGCTGCCTGGTGACCACCACGCCACTAAACATGCATATAAACTGCTGCCATCTCCTCGATGTGGGCCTAATAAAACCGTACTGTATTGTAATATCATATCGATAGCATCAACCGTACTGTATTGTAGTAATGTCATATGGAAAATCCTATTTGACGCGCGCTGCGTCAAACTGTCGAGGCTTCGCACAGAGAAGCTAGCGACAGCGATCAAGATGGGCCGGCCCAGTTAGGAGATAGCGCTGCGCTGCAGCTTCCGGTTTTGGGAACGTTCTGGAGGGTTCCTGAACGGTTTTGGGAACCTTCTAGAAGGTTCTTGAACCGGGTTTTCACTGGTTTTTTCTTTTTGCTTTTTCTTTGTTGTTTTTCCTGTTTTTTTCTTTTTCTTTCTTTGTTTTTCTGTTTCTTTATTTCATCTTTCAATTCCTTTTTCTTCTCTTTTTTTTTCTTTTTGTTCACATTTCAAATTATGTTTGGGAGTTTCAAAAAATCTTCCAATTTCAAATTCGCACTTCCAAATTTGTTCCCCATTTCAAAATTTGTTCTCAACATTCAAAAATTGTTCGTGCTTTAAAAAATTGTTCACGCTTCCAAATTTGTTCTCCATTTCAAAATTTGTTCGTGCTTTAAAAAATTGTTCGCGCTTCTAAATTTGTTCTCCATTTCAAAATTTGTTCTCAACATTCAAAAATTGTTCGTGCTTTCAAAAATTGTTCACGGTTCCAAATTTGTTCTTCATTTCAAAATTTGTTCTCAACATTCAAAAATTGTTCGTGCTTTCAAAAATTGTTCGTGCTTCCAAATTTGTTCTCCATTTCAAAATTTGTTCTCAAGATTCAAAAATTGTTCGTGCTTTCAAAAATTGTTCATGCTTCCAAATTTGTTCTCCATTTCAAAAAACATTTAGACTTTCAAATATTTGTTCACTTCTTTTTAAAACAAACTTTCCAGATTTCAGCAAAAAAGAATTTCAAAATTTAGAAATGTTCAAAATTCAAAAAATGTTTGGCGATTTCAATAATGTTCCTGCATGAAAATTTAAAACATGTTCATCTTTTGAAAATTTGTTCACAAATTTAAATAATGTTGGGGAATTGTCAAAAATGTTCCCACTTCCACATTTTGTTCACAAATCAAAAAATGTTCATGTTCCGAAAATTTGTTCCCGAAATGCAAATAAAGTTTGGAGAATTTCAAAATACGTTAGCATTTTTATTTTTTGTTCACTAATTCAAAAAATGTCATGTTTCAAAAATTTGTTCCCAAATTCAAATAATGTCTGGGGAATTTCGAAATATGTTTGCATTTTTATTTGTTGTTCCCAAATTTACAAAATGTTTAGGAATTTCCAAAAATGTTCCAGATTTCAAAATTTATTCACAAATTCAAAAACTGTCATGTTTACAAATTTTGTTTGCAAATTTCGAAATTGTTCAGGAAATTTGAAAATGGTTCGTTCTTTGAAAATTTTGTTCATAACTTCGAAAAAAATTCTTCCTGTTTTCCAGAAAATGTGTGCGTTTTTTGAATAATTGTTCGTAATTCCAGAAAATGATACTGTTTTTCAATTTTGTTCCTTCTTTAGAAAAATGCTTGAGAATCCCCCAAAATGATAATAATTTCCTGAAATGTTCGAGGTTTTTAGACGCAGATTCCTAGGAAGGTCGCTAGTGACCTCAGTAGTAGGAGATCCTTTGTTCGATTCCAATTTTGTTTTGGAGTTTTTTGGTGAGAATGCTTAAGTTTTTCCCGCTGTGGATTAGTTATTATACTGTTGCGCTGCAGTTATTACACAAGGACTAATTTGGCGCACTGGCTAGCCCAGCTTCCGCGTCGGTACGAAGTCAGGGGTTCAAATCCCGCCGAGCTCATTTTTCCCGTGTTTTTTTCCACAGCGCGAACGCAAAATGGGCCGGCCCAGGTGAGCTACGCCCTGTGCGACGCGTCGACTTCTTGACGCAAAGAGCGTCACATAGGACCTCCCATGTCATATCGACATCACACGTGTGCGCCTTGATACGGCCCAAACGAAACGAAAAGCCCAGTGCCATAATAATCGTGTGAACCACCGGCCGTCAGCCCAGCTCGCGTGGACTGACATCGTTCTCGTGTTGATTTGCTAGGTATATCTTCTCGGGGTCTCCGTGGTGGCGTTCGTCTACTCTGCGGCGCATGCGCTGAAGAACTTCCGCCGGATGCGACGCGGCGCTGCCCATGCCACCTTTCTTGATTTTGCCGGCGATCAGGTGAAGTGCAGAGAACCTTACTATGACCATTTTTGATGCAGCTAGGGAGCTGTGCGGTGACTAGCTGGCAGCTTAAGTTTACTGTGCAGTTCTAACAATCACGTACTAACTGCCTTGTGATCTGCTTAGCTAGCCAATCCAGCGAGCACAAAAAAGATAGAGGAAAAAAAAGAACAAAGTTCAGAGTTGCTCGTGGCATCTGAAGATAGGATCACTCACGTATAGCTATGAGACGTACGCGCTAGCCAACTGCACCACCACCCCAATGTTGTTTGCTACCCAATGACAGCCTTACTAAGGCTTGCTTATTCGATGGTGCTTGAAGCCCCGGTTACTTACATGCCAAGACTGGATGGGTACTCGTTGATCAATTCAATCTGCATAGGTGGGCGATGCTATGAAATTCATCTTGGAGAAAAGGTTCAAGCAAATATATTCTTCTTGATGTTTCTTTCTTACATAGAGAAGAATATGGACACAGATGTACACAACCCTTGATGGGTTCCACTACCTCCTGCCGCAGCGCCGCCGGTCCGGCTGGTCTTCGGTCGCCTTAGGCTACGGTGGCGTGATGGATCCCGGTCCTTGGCCGGGCGGAGGACTCTGTTTTTAGATATTTTTTTGTATTTTGTTAGGGTTTATGTCCTGCTTAGAAAGACGAGACAACGAGGCCTCTCTGAAGATGAAATAATGTTCTCCCTGCCAGCCCCCCCAGTTGAGCGTTTAGCATTGTTGGTGGATATGTGGAGGTGTGTCTTCGACGGATCTAGATTTGCTTGGATCTGGTCATAGTTCATCTACGTTCGTGTGTCTTCAGGTTAGATCCTTCCAATCTATTCTTCAACGGCGACGGTCGCTATTCTGGTGCGCTGGTTATATGGGAGCTTAGCATGACGACTTCCTGACTGTCTACTACAACAACTATTGTCCAGCTCTAGCGACGGAGGGGCGATGACAGCAGCACGCTTTATGCTCGCTTCAATGCTTGTAGTCGTCGCTAGGTGGTTTACGGATCTGGATGTAATTTTTTATTATTTTTATGTTTGTTGTATTGTCATGATTGAAGATGAATACATCAAAAAAATTCAAAAAAAAAAAAAGATGTGCACTACTCTAGGTAAGGGCATCTCCAGCGCAGACCCCCAAACACCGAATTTGTTCGCGGACTGGTGGAGAGGGGGACCAATATGCGGACACTGATATGGGACCAAAGGATACGAATTAAATGCAAACCAGATAATTTTCATCTAAAACCGGACGAAAACATTTATTCAGACATATTTGAACTAAAATATAGCTGACTAGGCTAGCCTATTCTAACCTAGTCTATGACTGGCCTTCTCGACGCCCGTTTCCCACCCCATATCTTTCCTATGTACAGCAACAAGCTCACGGGAACACCGTGAGCCCTAGAGAATATGCTTCAGCGGGAGGGGAAGAATAACATCCGCCTCCATGAAGCCCAAATCAGTGATTGGTTTTAGAACGGTGGAAGACGGTGATGATGGCATATACCTTCACGAACTGGGCAAGACGTCGGCTATGAGGCCCGGCGCAACAGCGTGGTGGCCTTCTTGGGACCCTAGCGGCGGTGGCCGCATTTGGTCTACTCATCCTCACTGCCAGTGGTGCCCACGGACGTGTCGGCTTCATCATCATGGCAGCGGGGCGCGACCGACACGAAGCTAGCAGTGTCGTCCGTGCCGTCGTAAACTTGCTGAAAGTGCGTTATATCGACTAGAGGGGGGGTGAATAGGCGATTTTTATGAATTTTACAAATTCTTCACTGAGGAATTTGCCTGTGAGGAAATTCCTTAGCGAAGAAATACATGCAGCGGAATAAGTACTCAGAAGTAAGCATAACAGATTACAAGCATAGTCATCATGATGAAATGAAGACAATCACAGAGTACGTAAAGCGTAATCACAGGATAACACAAGATGAAGACTAACAGATCAAGAAATTGAACGAGGAAATTGAGAAAGTCTTCACCAAAGTCTTCAAACACAGATATGACAAACACTCAACACAAGAATGAGGAAATGAAAGGGTTGAGGAAATAGAACCAGTTAGGTTGGTGAAGACAATGATTTGGTAGACCAGTTCCAACTGCTGTCTCGGTTGTACGTCTGTTGGAGCGGCCGAGTATTTAAACTCGAGGACACGCAGTCCCGGACACCCAGCCTCTGAGCACGCAGCTCAGACACCAAGTCCTCACCGTATTCTCCTTGAACTAAGGCCACGCAGACCTCGTCCCAATCACTCGTGGTAAGTCTTCAGCGACTTCCAAACCTTCACATACTTGGTCACTCGGCGATCCACAATTCCTCTTGATGTTTCTAGACCGTGACGCCTAACCGTCTGGAAGAAGCACAGTCTTCAAAGGTAAAAGCGCCGGATCCACGCTGGATCAATTTCTTCATGATGCTCAATCACTTTGGGTTTGTTGGGGTTTGGTTTTGGGATTTTCCTCACTTTTGGGTTTTTCCTCACTTGATGATTTTCGCCAAAGTCCTCGGAGGATGGGTTGCTCTCAAATGACAAGTGTCAAGTTCTCTCGAGCAGCCAACCAACTAGTGGTTGTGGGGGCGGCTATTTATAGCCTCGGAGCAGCCCGACATGATAAGACATAAATGCCCTTAAATGATATGACCGTTAGGTGGAGATATTTTGGGACAGTGGCAAGCCAAGACAAAGAACGGTCGGAAATTTGAACATCAAATTCCTCGGGGTTATCATGTTCCTCATCGGTAGGCAATTCGACCGGCGAATTCCTAACTCCTCGATCGGAATAAATTCTCAAGGACTAGAAGAACTTCGCCTCTATCATCAAGAAATTGACTGAATCTGTATGAGATTTCCAAAGGCTTCACTCAAGGGATTGGTAGGTGAGGATTTTGAGTTGAGCATCAAATGGAAATTTTTCCTTAGTATTTCCTCGACCCCTTTAACAAAGACGGTGTTTCCTATGACTCAAGAAAGAGAAAATGAAACTACGAAAACAAAAGTCTTCACGCTTCATATTCCTCAAGCGATTACCAAGTCTTCAGAATCACACCAATTTCTTCACTTTCAAAGTCTTCAGAAAGTCTTCAGAATATCAAATTCTTCAGATGAAGAAATTCATTTTTAGGGGTCGACTTTCTCTGTAAATATCAAACTCCTCATAGACTTATAGACCTGTGTACACTTACAAACGCATCAGTTACTTAACCTATAAGTCTTCAATACACCAAAATCACTAAGGGCACTAGATGCACTTACAATCTCCCCCTTTTTGGTGATTGATGACAATACAGGTTAAGTTTTCAACGGGGATAAACATATGAAGTGTAAATACTGATAATGAGGATTTTGATTGCAAGATATAGAAGAACTCCCCCTGAAGATGTGCATAGTGAGGAATTTGCTTTTGAGGCAATGCACATTTGAGGAATTGAATCATGGAGATCTCCCCCTATATCTTGTAATTTATACACGCATTTAACATATATTATGAAGAATTTGAAATGCATGATGAAATATGGTGCTTGATGTTATGCAATGAAACACACAAAGAGTATCAGAGCCCAATGCGTATGAGGAATTTGAAACTCTTCATAAGTATCAGATCCCAAGGGCCAAATTTGATCAGAGCATAACAAATATCAAAACTACTTCAAATCAGAGCAAAAGCATAATGCATCAGAAGTATCAAAGCACCATCGGGTTTAAGATTACAACTCAATCCAATAAAAGGTTTCAGAAGAACGAGAGTTGTAACTTAATAAAATACTGTATATAGACAAAAACGAGACCCGCTTGAAGACTAACTCAAATTTCTCCCCCTTTGTCATCGAATGACCAAAAGGATCGAAACTGAGGACTAACGCTCTTGAGGAAATCAAGTTGAAGACGGAGCGCCAGCATTGTCGGGGTTGTTTGTCGAAGTAGGACCAGCAGCAGTGTCTTCCAAATCTTCATTTTCATCAGTGTCACGAGATGAAGAATAGGAGCTGGCCACCAAGGAAGGAACTTTGACTTTCTTGAATTTCTTCGGAGGAGGTGCAGACCAGTCAAATTCTTCCTTGAGTCCCATTGATTGCAGTTCTTCTTCATTGTAGACATGTGAAAGAACAGCCCAGGTGCGCTTGAAGGTTTCATGAAGATAGTAGTGGTTTTTCTTCACTGCATTGTGAGTTGAGGTCATGTTGTAAAGAATAGTGCCAAACCGACGCTTGACCCACTTGTGATTGCGATCAACCTTCCGATGAAGACCGAGGAGTAACTCACGATCAGTCATCACCACAGGTGCGCTTGCTTGAGGACTGTGCTTAATCGAGGTATTTGTCTTTGAGTCATGGGTGGCGAGTCATCATTGGTGGAGTAAGATGTCGCTTTGCTAAACTGTCCATCCAATGGACGAATGCCTTCATCTATCACAGCAGCAGCCTTTCCCTTTTCATCACCGAGGCAATTGGCCGCTTGAGGACTTCAATCGGGGCGGTAGCTGCAGTGGTTCAAAGTGTCGACTTTGTAATTCAAAGAAGATCTTGACCGATGAATCTCATAATCCAAGGCGCATAAGGCTTCAGCTCAAAAGGTGACATGGCAATGTTGGCCAAAGTCCTCATGAAGAAATCATGGAAATTTACGGGAACGCCATGGATGATGTTGAACAGCATATTCTTCATGATGCCAACGACTTCTTCATCATTCGAGTCGTGGCCCTTGATAGGACTCATAGTCTTCGACAGAATTCGATAGACTGTTCGAGGCACATAGAGCAATTCCTTGACGAGGAATTTGGTCCTTGGAGCTTGCCTTGGTTTCAAAGGCTTCATCAGCACTTGCATATAGTGATTTGAAAGTTCCTTTTCTTCATAGATGCGACGTGCACCGTCAACTGGAGGATCGAGTGGAAGAACTCGAAGCAATTCACTTGCTGGAGCCTTGTAGTGGGTATTTTCGGTCATCCAATCCAAGACCCATGAAGTTACATCTTCAGCATCTCCGGTGATGTGCAGGGTTGCATAGAACTGAAGAATTAGCTCTTCATTCCAATCACATATATCAGTGCAAAAGTTGAGAAGACCTGCATCGTGAAGAACACTTAGAACGGGCTCAAAGCCAGGCAGCGACTCCATATCCACATGAGGAATATGAGCATGATCAAGATTTTGTCCTTGTTGAAAAGCACCGAGGAATAGAAGTTGGTTTGACCGGCAGTCCGTAAGCGCCTCTTCCTAATCCGAGCAGAGTCATAAGGATTGTATTCATGAAGAACACATGCTCAAAGAAAGAAATCTTCAGCCTTGAACTTCGCTTGGTCGAGAACGGATTCTTCTGCTTCGCAGAGGGGTGTCACCAATTGCATCACCACCTCCGAACCGTAAGTGCAGTTCATCAGCTTGAGGAATTTCTTGATCCTCAACTTGTGCAGTCTGAGGAATTTCAGCAGCAGCAGCAGCTTCATCAGCAGCAGGTTCATCAGCATCAGGGGCTGGAATTTCTTCATGCACAGGACTCATGGGTTGATTTTCTTCAGAGTCGATCTGGACAGTCTGTGCAGGGGAGTGAGGAACTTGTTGAAGTGGGGTGAAGAGCGGAGTATTGGGATGTTGATCTTCCCAAAAGTCATCATTGATTACTGGAGTGGTGCATCCAATATCCACTTCTTCATTTTCAATTTCCTCACCACCATCTTGAGGAATTTCATGGTCTGATGAGGGAATGACTGGGGTTGAAGGGACAGCTTCCACTTCAATTTCCTCATCGATCTTCTCAGACAGAGCAGGAGATTGATGTTCTTCATCAAATCCGGTCGGCACTTCATATTCCTCTCCAAAAGGAATCACTTCCTTTGAAGGTATGGAGGAGATAGGAATAGCATCAATAGGGTTTTCAACGGAGCTGGTCATAGGCTTCAATTTCTTCGCAGCCGAAGAATCTGACGCAGCTGATGCTTTCCTCTTCTTCACAGCAGCTCGTTCCGCAGCCTTGGTTTTCTTCACATCCAAAGCAGATGGAAGAATTGAAACTGAGGTTGGTGCAGGAGGAGCTGAGGGATTTGCAGCAATTTCTTCAGAGGCAACTGATGCAGTTCCCCTTTCTTGATTTTCTTCAGAGTAATTTCTTCAGCGCACCGCTAGTGGGTGCCTCGGCAGTTTCTTCAAATGCTGGAATTTCTTCATCAGCCCTGGATTCAGCATTTTCTTTAGCAGGCTGAGCAGAGGCTTCAGCCTGAGGATTTTCACGTTGCACAGGTGCAGCAACAGTGGTGATTCTCTTCGTCAGATCAACGAATCTGGTCTTGACAATTTGCCAATCAGCATAGTACATTTCAAAGTTCTTGCTGAGGTTTTGAATTTCTGTTTGAGCTTGAAGAAGTTCCTCAGGAGTCATTTTGACGACATTCTTCTTCAGAAACCTTTCCTTCTTATATTGAGCCTTCTTGATTTCCTTCGCCTTCTCGAACTTCCATTTTTCTTCAGCGATGAAATGAGTCAATGCATGACTTTGACCAGGTGTCAAAGGAAGATCAGGCAGAGGGGTATTTGGATCGTTGTGCCAGAGGTCGATGAAATCGAGGACTTTCTTCGGGTCCAAAAGAAGTGGCACAGCTGTTCCCTTGGCTCTTGCAGCTCTAGCTTGACGGTCTCTGATGATTTCTTCAAGTTCTTCATCAGATGCCTCATCATCAGAAGGCACGTGGACGACAAGCTGTTTCTTCTTCGGGCTGGGCCGAGGACCACGTCCAGCTGTAGCTTTTGTCTTCAGCAGCGTCGGGCCAGATGAAGAATTGAAAGCAGCTGAGGAATGTGCAGAGGTGCCTGAGGCAATTGAAAATCCAGCAGTCCTTTGACAAGTGGCGAGATGCACAGGAATTGAAGGCTTGGACGGAGCAGCTGAGGACTTTGATGGAGCAGCAGTGGTGTGAGGAATTTGCTGCTGAGGAATTTGCCTGGTAGGAGCTGCTGAGGAACTTGGCCGTGAGGGCACAGATGAAGAAGTACTTGGCTTATTTGCAGACTTCTTTTGCATCGATTTCTTCGGCTTGGCCGAGACCTCAGAGGCAGCAGCAGCGGCAGAATCCTCATTGAATTTCTTCACCGCTTCCTTTGCTTGCTTAGCCAACTTAGCTTGGCGTTTAGCCCATTCATCAGGAAAGTCCTCACCGCGTTTGACGCTAGTGGGATCAGCTACTTGGCCTGGTGCCAAAGGAGCTCTTGGGCATGGAGGATTTAACGCGAATTTCTTCATGTATTTAGGTGTAACATAGCGGTATTCCTTCCATTCGCGTGCCCATCTCCGTTCAATTTTCTGAAGACGCACCTTGCGCTGAGTTTTGCTTTCCTCATCTGGTGTGCAATATTCAGGATATATGTCCTCAGGAATTTCGAAAGCAGTCATGACCTCAGGTTTCTTTCCTCCCTTCTGTGGCTTCTTACCATCTGCCATTTTCTTCAGGTGAGGAAATTGAACAATTGAATTCTCTGAAGAAGTGTGCAGTTTTTCTTCGAGGAACGCTGCAAATGAGTTAAGTTGATGAGAACCTAGGGATTCAGCAGCAGACATTTGTACCTGTGAACAGAGTATAGGTGCGAGGAATTTGAAGAGGTCATATGCGTTCTCAGAGGGTTTTTCAAAAAGAACAAGTTTGAGGATTTTGACCAGATGAGCCTTGAAGAATTTCAATAAGCGTTCTTTATCTTAGGTTCCAGAGTTGTATAGATCGAAGATCCACACAATTGAGGAATCTTGAAGAAAATCATAGCTTAGAGAAATGAGTCAAGAGATTTGAGGTGTTCATATGTGTGAGGAATTTGAAGAATAAACACCTTTGAAGAATTTGAAGAAAATTTGAGAATCAAAGCGAGTAAATAAAAGTAACTTTTAATTTACCAAGTGAAGAACACGATTTAACTGAGGTGAACAGTTTAGAAGTTCGTCTGCTCAGATCTTCTCCGCCTAACTTAGCAGAGGAAATCAGCTACGGCGACGGCGGAGTGAGGAAATTCCACGGTCGGCGCGAGTACGCCGGCGAAGAGGTCAAGGCAGTGAAGCTTTTCCTCACCGGCGACGATGGAGAAGCGGCGCGCTTAGGGTTTCGAGGAGCTCGAGCGGAGAGAGATCGAGCGAGGTAAAAGAGTGAGGAAGGGAGAGAGGGTATTTATAGCCACGGTGAAAACGGCTTGTCCAAGAATTAGGACGAACGTGCCTCGACCGATTCCTTCTCACGACATGTGTCACCCACGTCAAGGTAGTGGAGATCGTGTGCGATCGTGGGTGGATATAATAATGCATCGTGGGATGCGGAACGGTTTGTGCGGTAAAATAGAAGTTTGGATAAGATTCGTTTTAAAAAGTTCCGTTCGCAATTTCTTCAGCTGTCAAGGACACAGTGAAGAATTTGAACGAGTTTCAAAGTAGAACGCACATGAAGAAATTGTGAATGGATTAGGTTGAGTATAGCATAGAGGGGGAAGGGTCCGATCACATTCACTTAGCAGAAAAAGCGACTTGAAGAAATAGCCATAAGTGAATGCTGTAGAGGACATAAATCCATATATATATATAGCCAATGAAGAAAGACGACGGAAATAGTGAAGAATTTGCAAAGTTGAAGAATTTGAAAACTTGAGGAATTTGAAAAACTGAAGAATTTCAAAAACTGAAGAATTTCAAAAATTGAGGAAAAACTCAAATTGAAGATTTTCAACTTTGGTGGTGGCGTGACCCACCGTATAAGAATGATGATTTCAGACACCGCGTACAATTGTCGTAGGGTTCTGAAAATCAAATTCTTCATTAATTTCTTCACATTTAGAGTGTTATTCTTCACTGATTGAAGAAAAACGTTTCTTCATGTGTTGCACATCTAAGTCATCAATTTTGCATAAGTGTTAGGATGTGTGTCCTTTTCAAAGAACGTTCGAAGACTCTAAGATATTTAGCTCACACCGCAACTTGCTAAATCTCTTCTCATCCAAGGGCTTAGTGAAGATATCAGCTAGTTGTTCTTCAGTCTTCACGTGCTCGATGGAGATGTCGCCTTCAACACATGATCACGAAGAAAATGATGACGAATTTGAATGTGCTTTGTCTTGAGTGCTGAACTGGGTTGTGAGCAATCTTGATGGCACTCTCATTGTCACAGAGAGAGGCACATTCTTCACGTTGATGCCGTAGTCCTTGAGGGTTTGCTTCATCCATAGTAATTGAGCACAACACGAGCCAGCAGCAATGTATTCAGCTTCAAGAAGGACGGTGATACAGTTCTGCTTTCTTCGAGGACCAATGCACCAAAGATCGTCCGAGGAAATGACAAGTACCAGATGTTGACTTGCGGTCCACACGATCACCAAATAGTCGAGTCGAATATCCAATGAGATCAAACGTAGAGCCCTTGGGGTACCATAATCCTAGTGTTGGTGTGTGAGCTAGATATCAAGAATATGCTTCACAGCCTTATGGTGTGATTCCTTCGTGTAGCTTGAAATCGGGCACACATGCAAACACTAAGCATTATATCTGGCCTAGATGCACATAAGTACAATAAAGAACCAATCATGGAGCGGTATACCTTGTGATCAAGTCAATACCATTTTCATCAATTGCATAGATGGCCATTTGTGGGCATAGGAATTTTGACGCCTTTGCAATCTTGCATGCCAATTTCTTCAGGACATCTTTGAGGTATTTCTCCGAGATATGAATATGCCATTTGGTTGTTGACGAATTTGAAGACCTAAGAAGAATTTCAACTCTCCCATCATAGACATTTGATATTCTTCACTCATCATATAGGCAAATTCATCACTATAACGTTGGTCAAGACAGCCAAAGATAATATCATCAACATATATTTGGCACACAAACAGTTCACCATCATATGATTTAGTAAAGAGAGTAGGGTCGAGTGAACTGGTGTGAAGCCATTCTTCACGAAGAATTCCTTCAATGTATCATACCACGCCGAGGGGCTTGCTTGAGGCCATATAGGGCCTTATTTAGTCTCAAGACTTTGTCGTGGTTCTTTGGATCTTCAAAACACGGGGTTGAGCAACATATACTTCTTCCTCAAGCTTACCATTGAGGAATGCACTTTTCACATCCATTTGATATAAAGTGATATTGTGATGGTTAGCATAGGCGAGTAATATGCTAATAGACTCAAGTCTAGCAACAGTGCAAAAGTTTCATCGAAATCAATTCCTTCAACTCTGCGTGTAGCCTTGAGCTACTAGTCGAGCCTTATTCCTCACCACAAGACCATTTTCATCTTGCTTGTTGCGGTAGATCCACTTTGTGCCAATGATATTATGCTTGCGAGGATCTGGACGTTTGACCAGTTCCCAGACGTTGTTGAGCTCGAATCGATGTAATTCTTCTTGCATGGCCTGAATCCACTCCGCTCGAAATGCTTCATCTACCTTAGTGGGCTCTGTGATAGAGACAAAAGCATAGTGCCCACAAAAGTTAGATAAGTGTGAAGCTTTTGAGCGAGTGAGAGGACTGGCGCTTCAATGTCATCGATGATCTTGTCAACTTGCACTTCTTTTGCAACGCGAGGATGAGCTGGTTGTCTTCGAGGAATTTGACCATTTTCCTCAAACCATTTTCTTCAGATTTTCTTCAGTGCATCACTCGACGTTCTTCACAGACAGAGAATGAATTCTTCAGCAGTTTCTTGAAGAGGAATGATATCCTCGGTTGCCTTGAACCTGATAGAATCCTCGGTGCTGGTTCATCTAACACGAAGGTAGGTGCTCTCTTTGCGAGCCATTAGTTTCATCGAACCGCACATCTACAAAGTCAACAATCTTGTGAAGAGTGATGTTGAAGACTCAGAGGTGTGCGAGTCCTTTCCGTAACCAAGCATAAAACCTTCATGTGCTTTCGTGCAAATTTAGAGTGGTGGTGAGGATCTCTAATCCAGCATTTAGCAATCAAGACTTTGAAATAACTTACATTGGGTTTCTTGTCGTTGAGGAGTTCATAGGCAGTCTTTTGAAGAATTTGTGAAGATATACTGTTGATGATGTGGCACGCAGTGTCAATTGCTTCAATCCGAAACGATCAGGCGTTTTGTATTCATCAAGCATAGTGCGAGCCATCTCAACAAGAGTTCTGTTCTTGCGCCCACGACGCCATTTTGCCGAGGAGTATAAGGAGCAGATAACTCATGAGTAATACCAAGTTCATCAAGATAGTCATCAAGACCGAATTCTTGAACTCAGTTCCATTGTCACTCCCGATGTGCTTGATCTTCACACCAAAGTTGGTTGAAGCCCTCGAGGAAAATCGCTTGAAGATTTCCTGCACTTGATTTTTGAAAGTAACAATGTGTACCCATGTGTAACGAGAGTAATCATCAACAATAACAAAGCCATAAAGAGATGCTTCATTAACGACAATGAGTAATGATTGGGACCAAGAGGTCCATGTGAAGCAATTCAAGGGACGAGTAGTGGTCATGATAGTCTTCGCTGGATGCTTGGCCTTGGTCATTTTTCCAGCTTCACAGTTCGCATAAGTGATCCTTGAGGAATTTGACATTCTCAATGTCAATGACATGCTTCTTCTTCGCAAGCTGCAAATTCCTCATGCCTGCGTGACCAAGTCGTCGATGCCATAGCCAGCCTTCTGAAGCTTTTGCAAGTAGACACACGGCTGGTTGTGGTCCTGTGGAAAAATCAACAATATACAAGTCTCCTCTCCTAAAGCCTTCGAAGACTTTGGAATTGTCGCCCCATAATCACAACACAACGATACTTGCCAAAGATAACTACCATATCAAGATCACAAAGCATTGAGACTGACATGAGGTTATATCCTAAAGACTCAACAAGCATGACTTTGTCCATGTGCATGTCCTTAGAGATAGCAACCTTACCAAGTCCCAATACCTGACTTTTGCCTTTGTCAGCAAAGATGATATGCTTCAGATGTGACGGTGATAAGGGAGCATCCATCAATAGATTCTTGTCACCAGTCATGTGATTTGTACATCCACTATCGAGAACCCACTCAGTGGCTTTGGGTTGATCATCCTGCAGATGAATTAGTACGACTTACGATCTCATATACTTCATCAGTGAAGAATATGATATCAAGTTCATCGGATGAATTTCATCAGTTAGTATTCAGATAAGCAGTATGAGGACGTGTGAAATGAAAGTTCATTTCATCAAGATTAGCTGCGTCCTTCGTGCAATTTTGTCGTGCCCCAAAGAAATTCTTCAGACGTTGAGGCACGCCCGAGACCTGACCCTGCAGAAGAGATTAGTTCTTTTCTTCACCACCCACATCTGAAGGGGTGGCAAAGAGTTCATCATTCTGCGAGCACCATACGAGAATGGTGGCATAGAGGCCAAACCATTTCGCTTCACATAAGAGGGGTTAGGGTAAGCATATGAATAAGCGTAGAAATTCTTCGAGGACTTATGAACATATTGGTTTGAAGAATAATGCACATATTCATAGCCCTTAGCTCTACCTCGCTAAACAGAGTTATTAGCACGATGATAATCATATGAGGACTTTGATCCTTTTGAGGAATTTGATCCACGTGAGGAATTTGGTCCGTATGAGGACTTGGATCCATATGAAGAATTTTGTCCATATGAAGAATTTGATCTGGGGTTCCTTTTCTTCACGTGTGGTGTCATGAGGACATTCACTTGAAGACTTTCAAGATATTTCTTGGGAACCCAGATTTTCTTCATAGGGGACCGCTCTGCAGCTTAGTGCCAACATATCTAGCAAATACTTCACCATTCTGATTTTTGAACAGTTTATAGTTTGAGTCAATTGACTCATCATCGAATGAGGAAATTCACATGTAAAACCAGATAAGGTAGATGGATCAATCTGGAGGTCCCTTTGCAGCAACCCATGAGGTTTTGGGATACCGCTCGGGCTTCCAAAGACGCTCCATCAGCATTGAGTTTCCTCTCAAAGGCAATACCCTCTTTCCTAGGGTTTCATTGAGGATCTGCTTTTAAGCACATCACAAAGAGTCTGATGCCCTTTGAGGCTTTTGTACATGCCTGTCATGTACAATTCCTTCAACCCTGCATAGTCAAGGATACTAGCAATGTCCTCGTGTGAGGAATTAGTGATAGCAGAGGCAGGTGAAGAATTTGTAACAGTTGAAGCATTTGAACATTCAGTGAAGAATTAGCGATTCACGCTCAATGCACTTTAAGCATGGAGGAACAAATTCTTCTTGAGAAGCGCTGATTTGTTGAGCAAGTAATGAATCGCGCCCTTCGAAGATCTTCATAACTCGCTCTTAGCTTCTCAAGATCTTGCTTTCTTTGAAGAAATTCATAAGAAAGTTTCTCATGATCGATAAGAGAGTGTTATGATGACCTTGAAGACTGCAAGCCTAGACCGAACTTTCTCAAGATTTTCAAGGAGGGCTTGAGTGCGATCCATTTCTTCACCTAACATATCATCACTCTTATCTAGCATGTTTTGAACCTTTTCAAAAGCCCTTTGTTGTTTTATAGCAATCTTAGCAAGTTTAGAGTAGCTGGGCTTGAGATCCTCATCGATTCATTTTCACTAGATTCGGAGGAGGTGTAATTGAGTACCTTGGCACCTTTTGCCATGAAGCAATAGGTGGGGCGTAGTCATCATTTTCCTCATCGGGTTTGTTGGTAGTCATTTTCTTGATGTTGAAGATGGATTTGCTGGCGTAGCGATAGCAAGAGCCGGACTAGCCACACAGTTCGGTTCTTGGACTCCTCCTCTTCCTCATTTTCCTCAGATTCAGCTTGAGTCCATTTCCTTGCCAATGAATGCCCGAGCCTTTTGGAGCTGCCCTTCTTGTGAGAAGAAGGCTTTGAGGATTTTGATGATGAAGATTTTGATGATTTCTTCTCAAAAGCCCTTTGTTGTTTTATAGCAATCTTAGCAAGTTTAGAGTAGCTGGGCTTGAGATCCTCATCAGATTCATTTTCACTAGATTCAGATGAGGTGTAATTGAGTACCTTGGCACCTTTTGCCATGAAGCAATAGGTGGGAGCGTAGTCATCATTTTCCTCATCGTGTTTGTTGGCGGAGTCATTTTCTTCAGTGTTGAAGATGGATTTGCCGACGTAGCGTAGCAAGAGCCGACTAGCCACACCAGATTCGGATTCTTCGCACTCCTCCTCTTCCTCATTTTCCTCGATTCAGCTTCGAGTCCATTTCCTTGCCAATGAATGCCCGAGCCTTTTTGGAGCTGCCCTTCTTGTGAGAAGAAGGCTTTGAGGATTTTGATGATGAAGATTTTGATGATTTCTTCTTCTTCTTCACATCATCGTAATCGTAATCCTTGTGTTTCTTCTTCTTCAATTCCTTTTCCCATCGAGGACAATCTTGGATATAGTGACCAGGTTTCTTGCATTTGTGGCAAAGTCTTCGCTTATAGTCACTAGATGAGGAATCACCGCTTCTTGAGGATTTTCCAAAACGACCACGCCTTGTGAATTTCTGGAATTTCTTCACGAGCAATGCTAGCTCCTCGCCAAATTCTTCAGATCTCCAATGCTACTAGCGTAGTCTTCACTCTCGATTCAGATTCAGCCTTGGCCTTCGAGGCACGTGTTCTTCCATAGCCGTAACCATAGAGATCTCTTTTTGACAAGTGGAACTCGTGAGTATTTAGCCTTCGAGGATATCAGCAGGATCAAGAGACTTGTAGTCAGCTCGTTCTTGTATCATCGCTGCGAGTGTCAAATGAGGAATCAAGCGATCTAAGCAATTTCTTCACCACCTCATGGTCGGTGATGTCAAGGCACCCAAAGCTTGAAGCTCATTTGAGATGTCGGTGAGGCGATCAAGGTTTGTTGAACATTTTCGTTGTCGAGTCTTTTGAAGCGGTTGAAGAGATTCCAAGAACATCAACTCGAGAGTCACGCTGAGTTGAAACACCTTCATTTACTTTGGACAGCCTGTCCCGGATGAGTTTGGCAGATTCCAAAGCACTCACTCTTCCATATTGACCTTTGCTCGATGGCCACATATGATATTCTTCGCTTGAGAATCGAGTTGCTTGAATCTCTTCACATCGGCATCATTCGAGAGGGTGTGACCGAGGAAACACCTTTTGTCACAACATACCGTAGATCGTTGTCAATTGCTTCAAGATGCATTCGCATTTTGTTCTTCCAAGAGGGGTAGTCCGTCCCATCAAGGTAGGACACCCTGCTGAGACCTTGATCATACCTGCGGTCGACATAACTAAAACTCCGTGGTTAAACTAAAATCACACGTAACAAGGGAGTACCTTGCTCGATACCAATTGAAAGTGCGTTATATCGACTAGAGGGGGGTGAATAGGCGATTTTATGAATTTACAAATTCTTCATCGAGGAATTTGCTGTGAGGAAATTCCTTAGCTAAGAAATACATGCAGCGGAATAAGTACTCGAAGTAAGCATAACAGATTACAAGCATAGTCATCATGATGAAATGAAGACAATCACAGAGTACGTAAAGCGTAATCACAGGATAACACAAGATGAAGACTAACAGATCAAGAAATTGAACTGAGGAAATTTAGAAAGTCTTCACCAAAGTCTTCAAACACAGATATGACAAACACTCAACACAAGAATGAGGAAATGAAAGGGTTGAGGAAATAGAACCAGTTAGGTTGGTGAAGACAATGATTTGGTAGACCAGTTCCAACTGCTGTCTCGGTTATACGTCTGGTTGGAGCGGCCGAGTATTTAAACTCGAGGACACGCAGTCCGGACACCCGCCTCGAGCACGCAGCTCAGACACCAAGTCCTCACCGTATTCTCCTTGAACTAAGGCCACGCAGACCTCGCCCAATCACTGTGGTAAGTCTTCAGCGACTTCCAAACCTTCACATACTTGGTCACTCGGCGATCCACAATTCCTCTTGGATGTTTCTAGACCGTGACGCCTAACCGTCTGGAAGAAGCACAGTCTTCAAAGGTAAAAGCGCCGGATCCACGCTGGATCAATTTCTTCATGATGCTCAATCACTTTGGGTTTGTTGGGGTTTGGTTTTGGGATTTTCCTCACTTTTGGTTTTTCCTCACTTGATGATTTTCGCCAAAGTCCTCAGAGGATGGGTTGCTCTCAAATGACAAGTGTCAAGTTCTCTCGAGCAGCCAACCAACTAGTGGTTGTGGGGGCGGCTATTTATAGCCTCGGAGCAGCCCGACATGATAAGACATAAATGCCCTTAAATGATATGACCGTTAGGTGGAGATATTTTGGGACACAGGTGGCAAGAAGACAAGAACGGTCGGAAATTTGAACATCAAATTCCTCGGGGTTATCATGTTCCTCATCGTAGGCAATTCAGACCGGCGAATTCCTAACTCCTCGCCGAATAAATTCTCAAGGACTAGAAGAACTTCGCCTCTATCATCAAGAAATTGACTGAACTGTATGAGATTTCCAAAGGCTTCACTCAAGGGATTGGTAGGTGAGGATTTTGAGTTGAGCATCAAATGGAAATTTTTCCTTAGTATTTCCTCGACCCCTTTAACAAAGACGGTGTTTCCTATGACTCAAGAAAGAGAAAATGAAACTACGAAAACAAAAGTCTTCACGCTTCATATTCCTCAAGCGATTACCAAGTCTTCAGAATCACACCAATTTCTTCACTTTCAAAGTCTTCAGAAAGTCTTCAGAATATCAAATTCTTCAGATGAAGAAATTCATTTTTAGGGGTCGACTTTCTCTGTAAATATCAAACTCCTCATAGACTTATAGACCTGTGTACACTTACAAACGCATCAGTTACTTAACCTATAAGTCTTCAATACACCAAAATCACTAAGGGGCACTAGATGCACTTACACTTGCGTCACCGCCTCGTCGATCTCCGCATAGGCGGCTTCTTTCTCTGCCCGCAAGATGCGATGCCGCATTTGTTCGTGGTGGATTTCGCGGGTGGCGCAGTAGGACATGAGCAAAGCCTCCTGCTCGTGCACGTCCACGTCCACCATGATGACTATGTCATCGACTTGCTCCTCTATGTGCCATTGCTTGTTCGCCACGAGGCTCTTGTCGTCCTCTCGTGCCTCGCCCATGGTGATGCCGGCTGGACCAGCGATGGGGTGGCGTCGGCTTTTCCTCCGTTGGCTCGTGAGTTCTGCTCGCCGTGATGTCGTGTCACGTGGCTTCAGAGCTCGAGGCCATGGCGGTGCATAGAGGAGATGAAGAGTGGAGCTGTGGTGTAGCTTTTGCCCATAGCGGCAGATGCCATGTCGCCGGGCGCCGAGTAGGTTTCTCGGCTGACGCTACCGTTTAATGAAGGAAGGCAGGAGGGCAGATGTCGCTCAATGCGGAGAGAAGGCACATGCAGCAAAGCGGCGATGTCGGTCGGTGCGCCGCTTCACCGCTGCTCCAGAGAGGTTGCGTCCGCTGGACAGGCATGAATGCGGAGCTGACTGCTACGGGCAAGAAAGCGCGAGAGGAGAGTGTTTTGGGTTGGCCATTTTGTAGAGGCGTGGATGGGAGCAGTCCGACTCCTCAAACCCCTCTCCCCTCGGTTTCATGGAAAAATGACATCCGTGACTGGCCAACGGACGGATATATGACCCGTTGGATGGCAAAATATGTTTCACTGCATGGTCCGGAGGTGTGCCGAGGGTCTGCGAGGAGATGTCCTAATGTTGCATATTTGCAAGTGTGTTTGTCGTCATTTTTATGATCTCCGTTGCTTTTTACTGTGATTTTTCTTTTTCTTTCTTTTTTGCAGGAGAAGTTCTAGCAGTAGGCAGCAAGGAAGAAAGCTAGGAGGTAAATATGTGATGTTCATTGAGACGTAGATATGCTTTGACACATGTATTCACAAACACAATGAATCGTTGACAGATGATCAACATTTTTAAACACGACAATTAGTTTTTGATCTACTAATTCTGTTTGCTCAACTCATCACGCTAAAACAATCTACATTTTTTTGCGGGAAAAAATGTACTATCTATGCTAAAAAGAACATTTTTATACTTTTGAAACAAATGCACATGTTGTGTTCTCACAATAAAGCAGTTATCATATTGTTGTACTTTTTTTCCGTGACATACTTGGTGGCAAATAGCATGAAAACTCACAAGGCCCCTAGATACGGTGGTGTGCATGATCGGTATTGCACCCTTATTAAATCATTGTATATTGGTGTCCTCGTCTATATATAAACATGTGTTCTCTGCTAAGTCACCATGTGAAAAGAAATTAAATGAAGTCACTATGCTGAAACGTCGTCAATTCCTCAAAACTGATCTGAGTCCTGTAAATATACATCTTCTGAACTCAAATATATATAAAAAAATGCTTAGGCAATCCGGTATATATACATCTTCTGGCAGTCGAAATATATATTAAAAAAAAAGCTTAGGCACTCCATGACGGAGTGCTATTTAGCAGAGCAGCTTGGCTGCCTAATCCTATTCTATCGGGCTCATCATACCCTGAGAACTGCCCGCAAGCTTGCAGATACGCCAATTATCCATGATGCTTTTTTCATAGCTTACCAGGCTTGCTGCCTGGTGAACACCTAGTCACGACGCGTGCATATAAACAGCTTCCGCCAGCTCTCCCTAAGCGATGTGGCACTAAACCACTTTTTTCCTTTTTGAGCGGTGGCACTAATAAAATACTAAAACGGTACGTTTTTTAGTTTCCGACAACTCCTCGATCAAAAGTGCGCACCTCTTGTCTAGCGCAAACGAAAGGCCCAACACTGGGACGTCTGAATTGGGCTCGATGGGAGGCGAACCCTATTTTTCGTCCGAGCTGGGCTCGGCCCATTTCGCTCGCATATTCACTCGCAGATTCATCCAAGCGCAAAAATTCCGCAAGAGGTGAGAATCGAACCAAGGATTTCCTGGTTCACCGCGCACTGTGGTAACCAACCCGCCATAGGAACTTGATACGTTAAGTTAAATCAACTTCATACCATATCATCTTTTCTTTCGTTTTTTCTATTTTTCGTTTTTCATTTTTTTCTGATTTATTTTTCCTTCTTCCTTGTTCTATAATTTTCTCAAATACATCCACCTTTTTTAAAATTGACGAACTTTTTTCTAATTCAACGTTTTTTTTTCAAATTTGATAAACTTTTTTTCAATTTGATGAGCTTTTTCCAAATCCGATGAACTTTTTGTCAAGATTGAGGAATTTTTTCCTTAAATTCGTGAACTTTTTTCCAAATCGATGAACCTTTTCTAAAAAGATGATTTTTTTTCAAAACCAATGAACATTTTTTTGAAAATGATGAACTCCTTTTTGAAATGATGAACTTTTTTTAAACTTTTTCATAAAAAAATCCAAAATCGGTTAACTGTTCTTCAAAAATGATGAACATTTTTTAAGTTTGTGAAATTTTCTCTCAAAGTCGATGAATGTTTTTAAATTCATGATTTTATAAAAGTAAATAAAATGATAAGTAAATAGCACGGCCATACTACTTCATGCATAGTTAGTGCAATTAAAATCACAAGTGTCCAATCGTTGTGGTCGTCAGCTAAGCTCGAAGAAGCCTTGCCTTTGCGAGCCATGCAAGTTCGATTCATTCTTTGCAAGAAAGAATTGCTTCTAATAAAAAGGGATCTATAACTTTGATTCAAGCGGTTCATGTACCTGCAGACGATTTGACCGACCCTGCCACTACCACAACATTTGCACATTTCGATAATACTATCGTACTTTCCAGAGGCTGAGCTATTTAGCTTCCAAGGGTATTTATCCAGCAGTAGATCCTTTAAATTCAACCTCAACTATGCTGCAGCATCGGATCGCTGGCAACAGACATTATGAAACTGCGCAAAAGAGTTAAGGAAACTCTACAACGTTACAAGAACTTTAGGACATTATCGCAATTCTTGGCTTGGATGAATTATCGGAAAAGGATCATTTAAATGTAGCAAGAGCAAGAAAAATCAGGTGTTTTCTTATCACAACCGTTCTTTGTGGCAGAAGTTTTTATTGGTTCTCCAGGAAAGTGGCGCCAACAGGAGCTCCCGATGAGAGCTCCTATTTAGGTAATGCGTGTTTTTGGTCGCCCATAAGGGTGCGGCCCCTGTTTTCTTTTTTGTTATGTTTTCTATTTTCTATTTTTTCTTTGATATAGAATTGATTGGGGTTTAAAACAGTTCTGCATTTCAAATATGGTTAGTATTTCAAAATAAATAAATAATGTGAATGAGTTTGAACAATTGTTCTTGAATTCAAAAATATATAATTCAAAAAATGTTCATATAATTTACAAAAAGATCATGAATTTAATAAAAGAATCAATATATGTTAACAATTTTAGAAATTATTCACGAATTTGTATAAAATGTCCTTGAATTTGAAATATGTTCACGGGTACATAAAAATGTTCATGAATTTGAAAAGTTCATTATTTTGAAAAATGTTCACAAAATTTGGAACAATATGTTTTAAAACAAAAACTAAAAAACAAAAAATTACAGACAAATTCTAGAACGTTCCCAAGAACTGGGAAAAAACTAATTGGGCTGGCTCAAAAATGTACGCGTGGGGAGCTAGTGGTGCGCGCATGGTCGCTAACAAGTGACCCGTGCGCCAAATAGCATGGTCCAAGCATGAAACGGAGCATTAAACGGAGCACAAACCTCTCAAAACAAAAAATATTGATAAGATACAATTGTTCATGCCAGTTCAGCAATAAAGTGGGGGATTGGTTAAGCCAACATGCGGTGCTATCCCCACGACCATAATCCACTAAGCAACATGCAACTCGATTTTGTTCACGAGAAATCTTAAAAGGATTAAATACCCTATTCTCCAAAAGCCATTCATCTCAGCAATAACTAGATGATACCTCGTGCGTTGCTGCAGGAAATATTGTCTAAAGTTGATGTTTTACTCATTAACTGACTATCCTAAAAGGATCGATAAAGCAAAGAATAAATTATTCTTATTTGAGCATACTTTAGGATGATACATAGGTAACTAAGATCAAACCTCCAACTTATATCATTGAAAGCTTGGACGGGGAGGTTAGTATAGGATCTCATATTAGATGAGATCAATGATATCAATTACAAAATTTATATTTAGACATTTCAAAAAGTTCTGAAATTATTTGACGACATGTCTACGGGGTGTGTCTCTAACCCTGAAAAAAAACAGCTCAAAAATGATGTACAGTTCAGGAATTAACAAAGACAAATTGGAATGTGAATAGTGGCAGCTTTAGGTGAACAGTGTTTTGACATTATTCACATCCGATTTCTCTTTTTTCTTTCTATTAGTGTAGGTCAAATTCGAGCTAAAACTTTTTAGATTGTACATCAAACATTGATGTGTGTCTACAATTCATAAGCCGGATGCCACAAGCGCAGCAGCAGCTGCCGTGGCCTCTTCCATGTGTGGGTCGCCTAATGACCTCATCCACGCTGCAGCCATGACAGTTCGCCTCTTCCTCGCGTTTATTTACCAAAGAGCAGTCCCATCGTGGTGAAAAGCTTGTCATTATGTATGGTCCACTGTTCATTCGAGATAGGAGAGGATCACCAATCTAAACTACATCTACAACAACAACGATGAAAAGATCGTGAACATGCTTCAATGTGAAGAGCATCATTTTCCATCCTGTGAATACCTTTAGAAGTAGGGGTCTACTTGAAGATAGCATCCACACCACTGTGGAAGTGCAAGTTGTCGTGTTCCTTCATGTCGCCGGTCATAATCAGAGGTTCATGATTATTCACAACACATACAAGGGATCTAGTGAAACAATTTCTCAGCATTTTAAGCAAGTCGTATGATATTAGGGAGCTCAGAGGAGAGATGATCAAGGCACCAATCGGGCAAACTTCGCACAAGATTCACACTAGCTCATGATGGTATCAATATTTCAAGGTGAGAATTACTCGTATTTCATGTCATAACATGCTTGCAATGTTGTCATCAACCATAAGAATACGTTTTCATGTCATAATAGGATTGTATTGGCGCCATAGATGGTACTCACATCACTGATAGAGTGCCGAGGACACAAGCTGCAGCATATCGTTGGGTAACGAGTAATTTCAAAAAAATTCCTACGCACATGCAAGATCATGGCGATGCATAGCAACGAGAGGAGAGAGTGTTGTCCATGTACCCTCGTAGACCGAAAGCGGAAGCGTTAGCACAATGATACGTCTCCAACGTATCTATAATTTATGAAGCATTCATGCTATATTATTATCTGTTTTAAATTTTTATTGGCTTTATTATACACTTTTATATTATTTTTGGGACTAACCTATTAATCGGAGGCCCAGCCCATATTGCTGTTTTCTTGCCTATTTCAGTGTTTCGAAGAAAAGGAATATCAAACGGAGTCCAAACAGAATAAAACCTTCGGGAGCGTGATTTTTGGAACGAACGTGATCCAGGAGACTTGGAGTTGAAGTCAAGGAAGCTTCGAGGTGGCCACGAGGGTGCCCCCCCCCCTGGGCGCGCCCCCTGTCTCGTGGGCCCTCGAGGCTCCCCTGACCGACTTCTTTCGCCTATATATTCCCATATACCCTAAAACCATCGAAGCGAACAATAGATCGGGAGTTCCGCCGCCGCAAGCCTCTATAGCCACCAAAATCCTCTCGGGAGCCCGTTCCGGCACCCTGCCGGAGGGGGGATCCCTCACCGGTGGCCATCTTCATCATCCCGGCGCTCTCCATGACCAGGAGGGAGTAGTTCATCCTCGGGGCTTAGATTATGTACCAGTAGCTATGTGTTTGATCTCTCTCTCTCTCTCTCTCTCTCTCTCTCTCTCTCTCTCTCTCTCTCTCTCTCTCTCTCTCTCTCTCGTGTTCTTAAGGTGATACGATCTTGATGTATCGCGAGCTTTGCTATTATAAATGGATCTTATGATGCTTCTCCCCCTCTACTCTCTTGTAATGGATTGATTTTTCCCTTTGAAGTTATCTTATCGGATTGAGTCTTTAAGGATTTGAGAACACTTGATGTATGTCTTGCCGTGCTTATCTGTGGTAACAATGGGATATCACGTGATCCACTTGATGTATGTTTTGGTGATCAACTTGCGGGTTCCGCCCATGAACCTATGCATAGGGGTTGGCACACGTTTTCGTCTTGACTCTCCGGTAGAAACTTTGGGGAACTCTTTGAAGTACTTTGTGTTGGTTGAATAGATGAATCTGAGATTGTGTGATGCATATCGTATAATCATGCCCACGGATACTTGAGGTGACAATGGAGTATCTAGGTGACATTAGGGTTTTGGTTGATTTGTGTCTTAAGGTGTTATTCTAGTACGAACTCTATGATAGATTGAACGGAAAGAATAGCTTCATGTTATTTTACTACGGACTCTTGATAGATAGAACAGAAAGGATAACTTTGAGGTGGTTTCGTACTCCTATCATAATCTCTTCGTTTGTTCTCCGCTATTAGTGGCTTTGGAGTGACTCTTTGTTGCATGTTGAGGGATAGTTATATGATCCAATTATGTTATTATTGTTGAGAGAACTTGCACTAGTGAAAGTATGAACCCTATGCCTTGTTTCCTACCATTGCAATATCGTTTACGCTCACTTTTATCATTAGTTACCTTGCTATTTTTATATTTTCAGAATACAAAAACCTTTATCTACCATCCATATTGCACTTGTATCACCATCTCTTCGCCGAACTAGTGCACCTATAGGTTCCCCGAAGAGAATGGTCTCATCACAAAAACACTTTCTATATGTTCTGTTATTTCGAGATTCGAAGAAGCAAGCAAGTTTTTCATATAGTTGTTTTTGTGTAGTGATCTCTGTTCCCAATTTGCCATTGTATTGGGTGTGTTGGGGACACAAGAGACTCTTTGTTATTTGGTTGCAGGGTTGTTTGAGAGAGACCATCTTCATCCTACGCCTCCCACGGATTGATAAACCTTAGGTCATCCACTTGAGGGAAATTTGCTACTGTCCTACAAACCTCTGCACTTGGAGGCCCAACAACGTCTACAAGAAGAAGGTCGCGTAGTAGATATCACACAACGCGGTTGTTGTAGTCTTATGTCTTCACGATCCGACCGATCAAGTACCGAACGTACGGCACCTCCGAGCTCAGCACACGTTTAGCTCGATGACGTCCCACGAACTCCGATCCAGTAGAGCTTTGCCGGAGAGTTCCGTCATCACGACGGCGTGATGACGGTGTTGATGATGCTACCGATGCAGGGCTTCGCCTAAGCACCGCTACGATATTACCGAGGTGGAATCTGGTGGAGGGGGGCACCGCACACGGCTAAGAGATCAAGAGATCAATTGTTGTGTCTAGAGGTGCCCCCCTGCCCCCGTATATAAAGGATCAGGGGGAGGGGGCGGCCGACCAGGAGGAGGGCGCGCCAGGGAGGAGTCCTACTCCCACCGGGATTAGGACTTCCTCTTTTCCTAGTTGGAGTAGGAGGGGGAAAGGAAGGAGAGAGAGAGGAAGGAAGGGGCCCCCCCCCTCCTTGTCCAACGTCATCTGTGGGTGTTGCGAACATCCGCATACACGCTTTTGATGACTACATGATAGTTCAAGAATGTTAAATGGTTTTGAATTGTGGCGCAAGACGTTTTTGAAACATCGCGAACATATGAGATGTTCCAAGGGCTGAAATTGGGATTTCAGGCTCGTTCCCGCGTCAAGAGGTATGAGACATCCGACGAGTTTCTTAGCCTACAAACTAAGGGAGAAAAGCTCAATCGTTGAGCTTGTACTCAGATTGTCTAAGTACAACAATCACTTGAATCGTGTGGGAGTTAATCTTCCAGATGAGATAGTGATGTTTCTCCAAAGTCATTGCCACCAAGCTACTAGAGCTTCGTGATGAACTATAACATATCAGGGATGGATATGATGATCCTTGAAATATTCGCGATGTTTGACACATGAAAGTAGAAATCAAGAAGGAGCATCAATTGTTGATGGTTAGTGAAACCACTAGTTTCAAGAAGGGATACTTCATGAAATGGAAAATCAGTTGCTGCTCTAGTGAAGAAACCCAAGGTTGAACCCAAACCCGAGACTACGTGCTTCTGTAATAAGGGGAACGGTCACTGAAGCAGAACTACCCTAGATACTTGGTAGATGAATGTAACACCCCGGAAGTAACTTTCCATATTTGTAACTCCAACTCTTGCCATTTTCGGCATTGTGATATGATATTCCCTCCGTGGTTGGGTTTTTCTTCATTTTGCATTTTGTCCATGTCATGCATTTTATCATGTCATCATGTGCATCGCATTTGCATACGTGTTCGTCTCATGATTCCGAGTATTTTTCCCGTTGTCCGTTTTGCAATCCGGCACTCCTATCTCCCCCGGCGGGCCCTTTTACGTTTTTCCGTGTGCGGGTACAAAACCTTCTCCAAATGGACCGAGGTTTGTCTAGTGGCCTTGGTATACCACCCGTAGACCACCGGTCAAGTTTCGGGTCATTTGGAGCTAGTTTGGTACTCCAACGGTTAACCGCACTCTCGCAAAGGCCTCTTTTAAGTTGCAGCCCAACACCCCTTCAAAACAGCCCAATAACCCATCTAAGTCACTTCCATGCTCTCCGTCGTTCGATCACGATCGTGTGGGCGAAAACTACACCTCATTTGGACTCTCCTAGCTCCCTCTATGCCCAATAACCCATCTAAGTCACTTCCTTGTTTGCAATTATGGAGTGCTATAGCTTGAGTCAATCGAGCTCTACTTTTGCTATCAAATGTTTCCTGGCAGATTGTTTACATGTTATTCAATTTTTCCTAGGTTGTTGTGGTTGACCCATGTATGCTATGTTATTGTTCTTGCCATGTATGTCTTCTATGTCATGTCTTCTTCATGTATGTATGCTTAGTTTATCATTTAAGGCTCTGTAGTGAGTGCATTGAGCTTGTAAACATGCCTACTTGTTATCAGTTTTGGACATGCCATGTTGCTGAATCTGTTAACGAAACTTTCAATATTGACATGGGTGTTACTATATTTTCTGATCCTTTTTGGCTTATGGTCAGTAAGGGACTTTTGTTCTATGCTTTGAGTAGATTCATGTCATGCCATGTTTTGCTATTTTAAGTTCCTGTAGCATGTAGTTTTGTTGCTCTGAACATTGCAACCTGATGCTGTTTTTGCCATGTCCAGCCTGATATTTTGTGCACTTTTGCCATGCTTGTTTGAACTTGTTATGATGTGAACTAGCCGTAGCTCAGTGCTCATCTTTTGTCGAGCATCTTGTGTAGATCACTGCCATATACTTTGTTGGTACGTTTGGGTGCAGTAGCTTAATTAATTGTTGCTTGCTAAGTGGCATCATGCTGTTTATGGCAGATTTGTGCCATTCTTGTTTTGCTTGTCATTTCCAAACCGTGCATCCGATTCCGGTGATCTTTATATCGATTTCAACCGAAATCATCTCATCTTTCCAGTGGAATACTTGGTTTGCCAAGTTGATGCCTGGTTCATCTTTTACCTTCCGGAGCGCACATACGCATTGCATATCACATCCCGCATATCATGTCATGTTTTGCATCATGTTGATTGTGCATTGCACCGTGATTTATTGTGGTTCCTTTGTTTGTGTTGTTGCTTTGGGTAGAGCCGGGAGATGAGTACGTGAACGATGAACCTGTTGAGAACGCTTACGAGGATCAAGCTTTCGACAACTCTGAGAACATTGCAGGCAAGATGACCATACCCTCGAAATCACTTCTATCTTTGCTATGCTAGTTGCTCACTCTTTTTCTATGCCTATGCTGCGATGCCTACCACTTGCTATATCATGCCACCCATATTGCCATGTCAGCCCCTAACCATCCTTTTCCTAGCAAACCGTTGATTGGCTATGTTACCGTTTTGCTCAGCCCTCTTATAGCGTTGCTAGTTGCAGGTGAAGCTGAAGTTTGTTCCTTGTTGGAACATGGAGATGTTGTTCCTTGTTGGAACATGTTTACTTGTTGGGGTTATCACAATATATATCTGCTATAATTAATACATCTATATACTTGGTAAAGGGTGGAAGGCTCGGCCTTATGCCCGTGTTTTGTTCCACTCTTGCCACCCTAGTTTCCGTCATACCGTGTTATGTTCCTTGATTTCGCTTCCTTACGGTTGGGTGATTTATGGGACCCCTTGACAGTTCGCTTTGAATAAGACTCGTCCAGCAAGGCCCAACTTTGGTTTTACCATTTGCCACCTAAGCCTTTTCCCCGGTTTTCGCGAGCCCGAGGGTCATCTTTATTTAACCCCCGGCCAATGCTCCTCGAGTGTTGGTCCAAACTAGAGCCACTTGCGGTGCCACCACAGGCAACTTGGGGCATCTTCGGTTGCCGTCGTAGTGTACATCCGGATGTGCCACGAGAACGAGATATGTGCAGCTCCTATCGGGATTTGTCGGCACAATCGGGCGGCTTTGCTGGTCTTGTTTTATTGCTGTCGAAATGTCTTGTAGTCCGGGATTCGAGATTGATCGGGTCTTCCCAGTAGAAGGAATATCCTTCATTGACCGTGAGAGCTTATAATGGGCTAAGTTGGGACACCCCGCAGGTAATATCTTTCAAAGCCGTGCCCGCGGTTATGAGGCAGATGGGAATTTGTTAATGTCCGTTGTAGAAAACCCAAAGTTGACCTCAAATAAAATACACATCAACAAGTGTGTAACCGTGATGGTCTCTTCTCGGCGGAGTCCGGGAAGTGAACACGGTGTTGGAGTTATGTCTGACGTAAGTAGTTCAGGATCACTTCTTGATCGCTACTAGTTTCACGTCCGTGCTTTGCTTCTCTCCTCGCTCTCTTTTGCGATGTAGCCACCATATATGCTAGTCGCTTGCTGCAGCTCCACTTTACTACTCTGCCCTTCCTATAAGCTTAAATAGTCTTGATCTCGCGGGTGTGAGATTGCTGAGTCCCCGTGACTCACAGATACTTCAAAAACAGTTGCAGGTTCCGATGATGCCAGTGCAGGTGACGCAACCGAGCTCATGTGGGAGTTCGACGAGGAACGTGGTAGTTACTATGTGTCTTTTCCTGATGATCAGTAGTGGTGCCCAGTTGGGACGATTCGGGGATCTGTGTAGCATTTGGGGTATCTTCTTTTATTTTGGTTCCGTAGTCGGACCTTGAGTGTACTCAAATGATGGATGTTTATTTATGTACTGTGTGAAGTGGCGATCGAAGCCAACTATGTATCTCTTTCCTTATTTATTACATGGGTTGTGTGAAGATTACCTCACTTGCGACATTGCTTTTGTTGGGGAACGAGTAATTTCAAAAATTTCCTACGATCACGCAAGACCATGGTGATGGCATAGCAACGAGAGGGAGAGTGTCCGTCCACGCACCCTCGTGAGACCGAAAGCGAAGCGTTATAACAACGCTGTTGATGTAGTCGACGCCTTCACGATCCGACCGATCCAAGCACCGAACGTCGGCACCTCCGAGTTCGCACACGCTCAGCTCGATGACGATCCCGGACTCGATCCAGCAAAGTGTCGGGATGAGTTTCACAAGACGACGGCGTGGTGGCGATGTTGATGCTCCACCGACGCAGGGCTTCGCCTAAGCTCCGCGATGATATGACTTCTCCGCGCGAGGCTTCGCTTAAGCTCCGCGACGATATGACCAAGTGGAATATGGTGGAAGGGGCACCGCACACGGCTAAGGAAAGATCCGTAGATCAACTTGTGTGTTATGGGGTGCCCCTGCCCCGTGATATAAAGGAGCCAAGGGGAGGTGGCCGCCCAAGGGGAGGCGCAAGGAGTCCTACTCCTCCGGGAGTAGGATTCCCCTCAATCCTAGTTGGATTAGGACTCGGAGGGGAAAGAGAGAGAGGGGCGGCCCACCTTTCCTAGTCCTAATAGGACTAGGGAAGGGGGGCGACCACCTAGGGCTGCCCTTCTCCTTTCCTCCAAGGCCCACTATGGGCCCATGTAGTCCCCGGGGGTTCCGTAACCTCCGGTACTCCGATAAATTCGATTTCACTCGGAACCTTCCGATGTCCAAATGTAGGCTTCCAATATATCAATCTTTATGTCTCGACCATTTCGAGACTCCTCGTCATGTCCGTGATCACATCCGGACTCGAACAACCTTCGTGCATCAATACTTATAAACTCATAATGAACTGTCATCGAAACATTAAGCGTGGGACCCTACGGGTTCGAGAACTATGTAGACATGACCTAGAACCATTCTCGGTCAATAACCAATAGCGGAACCTGGATGCCCATATTGGTTCCTACATATTCTACGAAGATCTTTATCGGTCAAACCGCATAACGACATAATGTTGTTCCCTTTGTCATCGGTATGTTACTTACCCGAGATTCGATCGTCGGTATCCAATACCTAGTTCAATATCGCTACGTAAGTCTCTTTACTCGTTCCGTAATACATCATCTCACAACTAACTCATTAGTTGTAATGCTTGCAAGGCTTAAGTGATGTGTATTACGAGAAGGCTGGAGATACCTCTCCGACAATCGGAGGACAAAACCTAATCTCAAATACGCCAACCCAACAAGTACCTTTGGAGACACCTGTAGTACTCCTTTATAATCACCCGATTCGTTGTGGCGCTTGGTAGTACCAAAGTGTTCCTCCGTAAACGGAGTTGCATAATCTCATAGTTACAGGAACATGTATGGGTCATGAAGAAAGCATTAACATACTAAACGATCAAGTGTTAAGCTAACGGAATGGGTCATGTCAATCAGATCATTCAACTAATGATGTGACCTTGTTAATCAAATAACAACTCCTTGTTCATGGTTAGGAAACATAACCATCTTTGATTAACAAGCTAGTCAAGTAGAGGCATACTAGTGACATATTGTTTGTCTATATATTCACACATGTATTATGTTTCCGGTTAATACAATTCTAGCATCAATAATAAACATTTGTCATGATATAAGGAAATAAATAATAACTTTTATTATTGCCTCTAGGGCATATTTCCTTCAGTCTCCCACTTGCACTAGAGTCAATAATCTAGATTACAAAGTAATGATTCTAACACCCATGGAGTCTTGGTGCTGATCATGTTTTGCTCGTGGAAGAGGCTTAGTCAACGGTCGCAACATTCAGATCCGTATGTATTTTGCAAATCTCTATGTCTCCCACTTGGACTTGGTCCCGAATGGAATTGAAGCGTCTCTTGATGTGCTTGGTCCTCTTGTGAAATCTGGATTCCTTTGCCAAGGCAATTGCACCAGATTGTCACAAAAGATCTTCATCGGTCCCGATGCACTAGGTATGACACCTAGATCGGAAATGAACTCTTTCATCCGCACTCCTTCATTTGCTGCTTCAAGCAGCTATGTACTCCGCTTCACATGTAGATCCCGCCACGATGCTTTGTTTAGAGCTGCACCAACCGACAGCTCCACCGTTTAATAAAAACACGATCCGGTTTGCGATTTAGAATCGTCCGGATCAGTGTCAAAGCTTGCATCGACGTAACCATTTACGACTAGCTCTTTGTCACCTCCATATACGAGAAACATATCCTTAGTCCTTTTCGTATTTCAGGATGTTCTTGACCGCTGTCCAATGATCCATTCTGGATTACTTTGGTACCTTCCTGCCAAGCTTACAGCTAAGCATCGTCGGTCTGGTACACAGCATTGCATACATGATAGAGCCTATGGCTGAAGCATAGGAACATCTTTCATTTTCTCTCTATCTTCTGCTGTGGTCGGGCATTGAGTCGACTCAATCTTACACCTTGCAACACAGTAAAAACCTTTCTTTGCCTGATCCATTTTGAACTTTTTCAAAACTTTATCAAGGTATGTGCTTTGTGAAAGTCCAATTAAGCGTCTTGATCTATCTCTATAGATCTTGATGCCCAATATATAAGCAGCTTCACCGAGGTCTTTCATTGAAAAACTTTATTCAAGTATCCTTTTATGCTATCCAGAATTCTATATCATTTCCAATCAATAATATGTCGTCCACATATAATATTAGAAATGCTCTGAGCTCCCACTCACTTTCTTGTAAATACAAGCTTCTCCAAAAGTCTGTACAAACCCATATGCTTTGATCACACTATCAAAGCGTTTATTCCAACTCCGAGAGGCTTGCACTGACCATAAATTGATCGTTGGAGCTTGCACACTTTGTTAGCACCCTTTGGATCGACAAAACCTTCTGGTTGCATCATATACAACTCTTCTTCTAGAAATCCATTCAAGAATGCAGTTTTACATCCATTTGCCAAATTTCATAATCATAAAATGCGGCAATTGCTAACATGATTCGACAGACTTAAGCATCGCTACGGGTGAGAAAGTCTCATCGTAGTCAACCCCTTGAACTTGTCGAAAACCTTTCGCAACAAGTCGAGCTTTGTAGACAGTTATATTACCATCAGCGTCGGTCTTCTTCTTAAAGATCCATTTATTTTCAATGGCTTGCCGATCATCGGGCAAGTCAACCAAAGTCCATACTTTGTTCTCATACATGGATCCCATCTCAGATTTCATGGCTTCCAGCCATTTTGCGAATCTGGGCTCACCATCGCTTCTTCATAGTTCGTAGGTTCGCCATGGTCAAGTAACATGACTTCCGAATAAGATTACCGTACCACTCGCGTATTTTACTCTGGTTGACCTCTGAGGTTCATAGTAACTTGATCTCAAGCTTCATGATCATCATCATCGCTTTCCTCACTAATTGGTGTAGTTGTCACAGAACCATTTCTTGTGATGAACTACTTTCCAATAAGGGAGCGGATCTGATTATCTCATCAAGTTCTACTTTCCTCCCACTCACTTCTTTCGAGAGAAACTCCTTCTCTAGAAAGGATCCGAATTTAGCAACGAAAATCTTGCCTTCAGATCTGTGATAGAAGGTGTACCCAACAGTCTCCTTTGGGTATCCTATGAAGACACATTTTTCCGATTTGGGTTCGAGCTTATCTGGTTGAAGTTTCTTTACATAAGCATCGCAGCCCCAAACTTTAAGAAACGACAACTTTGGTTTCTTGCCAAACCACAGTTCATAAGGCGTCGTCTCAGCGGATTTTGACGGTGTCCTATTCAACGTGAATGCGGCCGTCTCTAAAGCATAACCCCAAAGCGATAGCGGTAAATCGTAAATAGACATCATAGATCGCACCATATCTAGTAAAGTACGATTCGACGTTCGGACACACCATTTCTCTGTGGTGTTCGGGTGGCGTGAGTTGCTTGAAACTATTCCACATTGTTTCAAATGTAAACCAAACTCGTAACTCAAATATTCTCCTCCACGATCAGATCGTAGAAACTTTATTTTCTTGTTACGATGATTTTCCACTTCACTCTGAAATTCTTTGAACTTTTCAAATGTTTCAGATTTGTGTTTCATTAAGTAGATATACCCATATCTGCTCAAATCATCTGTGAAGGTGAGAAAATAACGATACCATGCCGTGCCTCAACATTCATTGGACCACAAACATCGGTATGTATGATTTCCAACAAATCAGTTGCTCGCTCCATAGTTCCGAGAACGGCGTTTTGGTCATCTTGCCCATGAGGCACGGTTCGCAAGTACCAAGTGATTCATAATCAAGTGATTCGAAGCCCATCAAGATGGAGTTTCTTCATGCGTTTTACCGATATGACCTAAACGGCAAGTGCCACAAATAAGTTGCACTATCATTATCAACTCTGCATCTTTTGGCTTCAACATTATGAATATGTGTATCACTATCGTCGAGATTCAACAAGAATAGACCATTCTTCAAGGGTGCATGACCATAAAAGATATTACTCATATAAATAGAACAACCATTATTCTCTGATTTAAATGAATAACCGTCTCGCATTAAACAAGATCCAGATATAATGTTCATGCTCAATCTGGCACCAAATAACAATTATTTAGGTCTAAAACTAATCCGAAGGTAGATGTAGAGGTAGCGTGCCGACCGCGATCACATCGACTTTGGAACCATTTCAACGCCGCGTCGTCACCTCGTCCTTAGCCAATCTTCGCAATCCGTAGTTCTGTTTGAGTTGCAAATATTAGCAATGAACCAGATCAAATACCCGTGTACTATGCGAGTATTAGTAAGGTACACATCAATAACATGTATATCACATATACCTTTGATCACCTTGCCATCCTTCTTATCCGCCAAATACTTGGGGCAGTTCCGCTTCGATGTCCAGTTTGCTTGCGTAAAAACACTCGCTTCAGGCTTAGGTCTAGACTTGGGTTTCTTCTCCCGAGCAGCAACTTGCTTGCTGTTCTTTTGAAGTTTCCTTCTTCTTCCCTTTGCCCTTTTTCTTGAAACTAGTGGTCTTGTTGACCATCAACACTTGATGCTCTTTCTTGATTTCTACCTCCGCGGCTTTCAGCATTGCGAAGAGCTCAGGAATTGTCTTAGTCATCCCTTGCATATTATAGTTCATCATGAAGCTCTTGTAGCTTGGTGGCAGTGATTGGAGAATTCTGTCAATGACACTATCATCCGGAAGATTAACTCCCAGCTGAATTAAGTGATTGTTATACCCAGACATTTTGAGTATGTGCTCACTGACAGAACTATTCTCCTCCATCTTGCAGCTATAGAACTTATTGGAGACTTCATATCTCTCAATCCGGGCATATGCTTGAAATATTAACTTCAACTCCTGGAACATCTCATATGCTCCATGACGTTCAAAACGTCGTTGAAGACCCGGTTCTAAGCCGTAAAGCATGGCACATCAACTATAGAGTAGTCATCAGCTCGCTTTGCGGACGTTCACAACTTCGGCTCAAGATCTGCAGCAGGCACGCTACCCAATGGTGCTTCCAGGACGTAATTTTTCTGTGCAGCAATGAGGATAATCCTCATGTTACGGACCCAGTCCGTGTAATTGCTACCATCATCTTTCAACTTTGCTTTCTCAAGGAACGCATTAAAATTCAACGGAACAACAGCACGAGCCATCTATCTACAGTAAACATAGACAAGCAAAATACTATCAGGTACTAAGTTCATGATAAATTAAAGTTTAATTAATCATATTACTTAAGAACTCCCACTTAGACTGACATCTCTCTAGTCATCTTAAGTGATTACGTGATCCAAATCAACTAAACCATGTCCGATCATCACGTGAGATGGAGTAGTTTCAATGGTGAACATCACTATGTTGATCATATCTACTATATGATTCACGTTCGACCTTTCGGTCTCCGTGTTCCGAGGCCATATCTGTTATATGCTAGGCTCGTCAAGTTTAACCTGAGTATTCTGCGTGCGCAACTGTTTTGCACCGTTGTATTTGAACGTAGAGCCTATCACACCCGATCATCACGTGGTGTCTCAAAGACGAAGAACTTTCGCAACGGTGCATACTCGGGAGAACACTTCTTGATAATTTTGGTGAGAGATCATCTTATAATGCTACCGTCAAACAAAGCAAGATAAGATGCATAAAGGATAAACATCACATGCAATCAATATAAGTGATATGATATGGTCATCATCATCTTGTGCTTGTGATCTCCATCGCCAAGCACCGTCATGATCACCATCGTCACCAGTAGCGACACCTTGATCTCCATCGTAGCATCGTTGTCGTCTCGCCAACTATTGCTTCTCGACTATCGCTACTCCTTAGTGATAAAGTAAAGCAATTACATGGCGTTGCATTTCATACAATAAAGCGACAACCATATGGCTCCTGCCATTGCCGATAACTTCGGTTACAAAACATGATCATCTCATACAATAAAATATAGCATCACGTCTTGACCATATCACATCACAACATGCCCTGCAAAAACAAGTTAGGCGTCCTCTACTTTGTTGTTGCAAGTTTTACGTGGCTGCTACGGGCTGAGCAAGAACCGTTCTTACCTCGCATCAAAACCACAACGATACTTCGTCAAATAGACTCCGTTTAACCTTCTCAAGGACCGGGCGTAGCCTCGATTCAACTAAAGTGAGAGAGACACCCGCCGGTCACCTTTAAGCAACGAGTGCTCGGGCGGTGAAACCAGTCTCGCGTAAGCGTCGCTGTAATGTCGGTCCGGGCCGCTTCATCTCACAATACCGCTGAACCAAAGTATGACATGCTGGTAGGTAGTATGACTTGTATCGCCCACAACTCACTTGTGTTCTACTCGTGCATATGACATCAACGCATAAAACCTGGCTCGGATGCCATCTGTTGGGAACGTAGTAATTTCAAAAAATTCCTACGATCACGCAAGACCATGGTGATGGCATAGCAACGAGAGGGAGAGAGTCGTCCGCGTACCCTCGTGAGACCGAAAGCGAAGCGTTATAACAACGCTGTTGATGTAGTCGTGCGTCTTCACGATCCGACCGATCCAAGCACCGAGCGACGGCACCTCCGAGTTCGCACACGTTCAGCTCGATGGCGATCCCGGACTCGATCCAGCAAAGTGTCGGGATGAGTTCCGTCAGACGACGGCGTGGTGGCGATGTTGATGCTCCACCGACGCGGGGCTTCGCCTAAGCTCCGCGACGATATGACTTCTCCGCGCAGGGCTTCGCTTAAGCTCATGACGATATGACCAAGTGGAATATGGTGGAAGGGGCACCGCTGCGGCTAAGGAAAGATCCGTAGATCAACTTGTGTGTTATGGGGTGCCCCCTGCCCCCGTATATAAAGGAGCCAAGGGGGAGGTGGCCGGCCCAAGGGGGAGGCGCACCAAGGGAGTCCTACTCCCTCCGGGAGTAGGATTCCCCTTCCAATCCTAGTTGGATTAGGACTCGGGGGGAAAGAGAGAGGGGGGCGGCCCACCTTTCCTAGTCCTAATAGGACTAGGGAAGAAGCGCGCGGCCACCTAGGGCTGCCCCTTCTCCTTTCCTCCAAGGCCCACTATGGGCCCATGTAGTCCCCGGGGGTTTCCGGTAACCTCCGGTACTCGATAAATTCGATTTCACTCGGAACCTTCCGATGTCCAAATGTAGGCTTCAATATATCAATCTTTATGTCTCGACCATTTCGAGACTCCTCGTCATGTCCGTGATCACATCCGGACTCGAACAACCTTCGTGCATCAATACTTATAAACTCATAATGAACTGTCATCGAAGCGTTAAGCGTGCGGACCCTACGGGTTCGAGAACTATGTAGACATGACCTAGAACCATTCTCGGTCAATAACCAATAGCGGAACCTGGATGCCCATATTGGTTCCTACATATTATCTGAAGATCTTTATCGGTCAAACCGCATAACGACATCGTTGTTCCTTTGTCATCGGTATGTTACTTACCCGAGATTCGATCGTCGGTATCCAATACCTAGTTCAATCTCGTTACGGTAAGTCTCTTTACTCGTTCCGTAATACATCATCTCACAACTAACTCATTAGTTGTAATGCTTGCAAGGCTTAAGTGATGTGTATTACCGAGAAGGCTGGAGATACCTCTCCGACAATCGGAGTGACAAAACCTAATCTCAAATCGCCAACCCAACAAGTACCTTTGGAGACACCTGTAGTACTCCTTTATAATCACCCGATTACGTTGTGGCGTTTGGTAGTACCAAAGTGTTCCTCCGTAAACGGGAGTTGCATAATCTCATAGTTACAGGAACATGTATGGGTCATGAAGAAAGCATTAACATACTAAACGATCAAGTGTTAAGCTAACGGAATGGGTCATGTCAATCAGATCATTCAACTAATGATGTGACCTTGTTAATCAAATAACAACTCCTTGTTCATGGTTAGGAAACATAACCATCTTTGATTAACAAGCTAGTCAAGTAGAGGCATACTAGTGACATACTGTTTGTCTATATATTCACACATGTATTATGTTTCCGGTTAATACAATTCTAGCATGAATAATAAACATTTATCATGATATAAGGAAATAAATAATAACTTTTATTATTGCCTCTAGGGCATATTTCCTTCAGCTTTCAATGCGGTTATGCCTCTAAGTCGTGCCTCGACACGTGGGAGATATAGCCGCATCGGGGGCGTTACAAGTTGGTATCAGAGCCTTCCCCGACTTAGGAGCCCCCTACTTGATTGTTTGCTGGCGTTGTTGAGTCTAGAATGGAAAAATGTTTTGAGTCTTAGGATTATATATATCGGAGAGTAGGATTCTTTTTACTCCCCAGTCCCTTCGTCGCTCTGTGAGGTCTCCAGACGAGAGTTTTGACTCTTCTCTCCTCAAATTTCACTAAATTTTTTTTAGGATCACGTGGGTATCTTGGAATCGTTCCGATGGTTTTGTGACGAGAACATTGTTCTTGGTGCCTCGACATTTAGGGGTTGTGGCG